>VUQR01002278.1:28721-44926 GCA_015108515.1 Hemichromis elongatus | reverse complement strand
AGGAGAAGTTGTTGTTATGTTTCAGCTCCAGCCTTGGGATCCCAGGTGGCGCCGATCTGGCAGCCGAATGGAAATAATGATGGTTTTCTTGCTTTAGTGCGACTAACTGTATGTCAAATTTTTACAGTTGATCCAATGTCCATCACTGGTCTCTCTCATTATCTCTCGCTGGAGAGCCGCGAGCCTCCCCCCGATGTTATCCAGCCTCTCCGAGATGTTATCCAATTAGAGCATAGAGCATAGAGTGTTCACGACAGCTCTGTGAGCTTCTCCCGGATGTTTTCAGGTGCGATGTTAAAACTACTCACAGCAGACGTGATCCTCTCCATGATGTCATCCTTGCTTCCTCTAATGAGCTCATTTTGGGAAGCCACGACTCGCTCCACCGTTTTAATCAGCATAGCGGGCAGCGTTCTGGCGATTTGAGCAGCCGTCTCCGCTTTCTTTATTCTTCGATAAGCCAGGGCCAAGCCAGCTCCGATCAGCAAGAGCCCCGTTATCATGAGTCCGAAAATGTAGATGTCTTCAATGTCCTCAATGTACAGTCCCGCCAGGCACACGATCCTCCAGTTCTGCCACCCATCCAACGTGTATCCAGCAGGGAATGTCCCTCCAGGACACTCGGGCTCTCCCGAACCCAGGCTTCTCGTCGAGAAGAGGGCGTCAATTCCATTTAGAGACCAGCTGATCAAATCTATAGTTCCTCTTTTAGGATTTTGGGTTTTGAGAACAGACTGTAAGACTCTTCCAGGGTAGAGGAGAGAAGTAGACAAAACTGCTATTAACTGAATAGCAGAACTCACTGCTTAACTAAATAATCTACTTTTAATCTACACATGTTTGCTGCGTGGGGGTTTTTAAGGTTTCGCATCTTTGAATAACTGTCTGGTGGTACTTTTTTCTAAACATACTCTAACACTAACAGTTCCATCTTGCATGAAAACAATGAAAATTTCTACTTTATATCCATGTTTTCTACATGGTTCATCAACTGTTGATAATGACTTTATGCTTTGTGCTAAGTTTAGCTGCCGTCATTTAAAATGTATAGAACCGAGAGCGTATTTTACGACTTTTTTTTCAGGGTGTCGAGTCAGCTAGACACACTTTTTAAATAACACGACCGACTAGAAATAAAACCGTGTCTGTTAACAGATTTATCAGTAGCCATGTCAAAGCCCCGTTACCAAGACTCCAGAAGATCTGACTTAAATTACAGTAGTTTATACTGCGAAGTTAATGTGATGCCTAAATGAAGGTTTCCTGTGATATGCAAGACAATGTTAGTGTTATTCTTTCAGTTTTAGTCCTAGTTTTGTTAAATGGTACACAAGAATAAAATATATATAAAAATATATAAATATACTAGAGATGCACTGATTCTAATTTTACATTTTTATCTAAGTGAGAGCTGGTGATAGGGATTTTTGTCAATTCCAATTTCCTTTCAACGAAATAGAAGTTACAGCTCATCTAAAGTAAAATCAACTTTTCTTCAACCCTCAGTCTTTATTGTCATAATGATAATTAAAGGAAATCAAAACCTTATAAATTTCACCAAATTGTTACTTATTTCATTTAAACAACTAAAAACAAAGAAGACTTGCTGTACATCCACCTTGGCGTGATAGATTTGAGCTTCAAAAGCAGGTGGAAAATATTTCTATATAACAAAACTCATGTCAGGTACTTCAGATATTACACCATTTTCCAAAACATTTATAAATCTACCTCATTTTTATACCCATCTTTTTTATTTTGCTCGTTACTGCTTTGGTCCTTTAGCATTTGCCAAGGCTGCTGGCTTGTGACTGGTCTTCTGCTGTGGATACGGCTTTAGCTTTAGCCACTTTGCTTTAGTGCAAGGTTTCCGATCTGATCAAATTCAATATTTATGTTTACCGAGCCAGCAGCGAACTCCAGCAGGAACATGCTTTTTGAGTACGGAAACTCGGCTGAAGAGTTGTGCTGTGGAGCCCTGCAGTCAAGACGGTTTCTAGGTGTATGTTGTCACATTCATTAGAGAAAAAGTGCCGTTAAAAAGAAAAGCTTAACATTAACAGCATGGATGCTCATGTTTCCAGGTTTTTAGTTTCCAGAGAAACTGTAGAGAAGTGTGGAAGGAAGTAGGAAGGAAAAAATATATATTATATAGAAATAGTTTTCTTTTATTTTTTTCATGCTCTATTTCCAGTCTTCAGCCATTATTATCATTTTCCTCACCATCATGATAGCAGCATAGTGTCTGCATGTCTATATTTTTGTTCCCAAACTCCTCTAAGACGACTGCTTCAATCTTGGTGAAATTTACCGAGCGTAACAAGATTCATAACATCTATATAGTGATTGATTAAATTATTTTCTTCAAATAAAAAGTGATGCTTTTGTTAGTATTTGCATATGGAAACTGTGGGCCTGGCAGTTTGTGACCGTCTGCCGTTTTTACGCATAAATGTATTACTTGCATGTTCATGTGCTTGGACACCTACGGTCATCAGAAGGTTTAACAACTGCCAAATTTTTATTTGCTATCTTTACCATTAACTGGGGGTGAAAAATGAGCACGAGTGGCAGGGAGAGCAAAATCTTTTGAAAGATCTGAATTTCAATCAAAGTCAGTCATCGTTATGAGGTAAAGTGTTACCATGGCATTTCTGTGCTTTCCATCTCAATTTCTATTCTGACAGTTAAAATCCCTTATTATTGATATTAATGCGAGGGTCAGACTCTTTGACCTGTGAAGGTTCTCAGTAATACAGGTCATCGTAGTCCAAAGAGCTTGTGGAGTTCATTCAGCCACAACGTCGAGTTGTGTTAGCAGCATAATGCTGTCTAAATGTTGGTTTTGATTAATTTTTGTTTAATTGCCCATCTGTAGCTGTTTGTCATTTATGTTACAAAACGCCAACACTCTGAATACAAATGCTATGTATATGTGCATACTCCTGCATGTGTAGCATCCTGGCTGCTGTATTCTGGTTGGTATTGTGATATACTCTAAACTATGCAGTTCCCTGTACTTATTCCTAAAGTGCTACTGATACCATAACAGGCAGAATTCACATTTTGAGCCAAACCTTTGAGAAAGCATTAAGTAAATCTCATAGAGTCACATCTAAGACAGCTTGCCTGCAGCTGAACCTTGTGAAACTGTTGTAGGATCTTTCTTTCAGGGATACAGAATTTAAATAAGATATGAGATGAGCCTGATGGAAGTCTGGAGTGATGAGAGGCAGTGGTCTTTGCATTTTGTTAATTCATTTAAATAATAACCGTAAGGCGATGAAGGTTTGTATCCAAGCTACAATCTTCTGGCTACAGCTGGGATGTAGCACCAAGGGACACACTTTTACCTCCTCACACAGCCGTGAATGAATGTAGCATATATCTAGTCTCACAGTGAAATGTGTAAAAGCTACACAACATGTATTAACATCAATGAATGCTCTAAAATTATGCAAAGCATTTTTGTTCAGGCTGTTCTTTTCTCTAGGCCTTTATTGACAGTGTCATAGAAATAGATTTCTACCATTATTTTTGCACTTTGTTTGATATTAGATTTAGTTTTTTCATTTAGTATGTCAGGCTTTCATATGTTTTCTGTTACTTTTGTTATAAATGCTTCTTTGGTTAGGTTTGGGAAAATGTAAGAAATGTGTGTGATATTTGGGAAATTTTTCACATCAGAGTTTATGTTAAATAAACCCTTTCACAGCATTAACTCATATCAAGGCTCTGTTTTTTTCTTTTTATTGTCCGGAGGACAGGGTGATGCAGTGGTGCAGTGGTGCTTCATGTGTCACATGTGTGGAGCTTTTGTGTTCACCTTACGGGTTCCCTCAGGGCACTCCTGCTGTCCAAAGACATGCATGTTAGGTTGATCGGTGATTCTAAACTGATGTGAGCATGAATGGTTGTCTGTGTCTCTTCACATCCTCGGAGTGGTTTTGGCTTAGGAGGTAAAGCAGGTTGCCTGTCAGTAGAGAGGTTGCTGGTTCTATCCCTGCGGTCTGCATGCCAAAGTATTCTTGGGTAAAATAGCAAACCCTAAGTTGCTCCTGGTGTGTTTGTAAGAGAGTGAATGCTAGATGGAACAAATTTGGGTGAATGAGGCTTGCAGTATAGAGTGCTCATGTCCAACACAAGTACAACACATGAAATTAGACCAGAAATTATTAATTTATATCTTACAAACTCTGTTAAACTTATTTTTGTCCAAAATTTTAAATAAAGCTTAGTTAATATGGTATAAATTGTGAATTTTATCTGAAAGGACAAATCCATATGAAAGTTCTCATAAAACTCAACTATTTATTACATTCCAGAGAGTTCAGTATCATTATTTCTGGTTCGACACTGTTCACTACAAAAGCAGCAGCTTGTTTATTGATAGACTAACAGAGCATGCAAACGGCCCCACACAGCATTCTCTTTTCTCAGATACGAGGAGCAACTGCTTCTGCTGACACTTTTCAACACTTACTCTTGTTTTGGCATGTTTATCATTGTGGGAGAGATCAGCGTAACATGAAACAGGAGCGCTGGAGAGATGGAGCTGAGGGCTCCAAAGCTTAATTCTAACCAAACGCATCACATCTACACGGCATGAGCGTTCCAGCACTGATCCAGCAGAACTCCCACACTCCAAGTGCCTACAGTGTTTACCTCCTCCTACTGGTCCTGTCAAGCTGTCAGAGCTAATATGATTGCATGAACGTGTGTGCGAAGACACAGATTCAGGGCGTACTGTTTACTATGCTGTGAGCTTGGGATTATTCTACTGTTTGAGATAATCTGACTCTCTGACTCAACATTACAAGCAGAAAGACCAGTTTAAGTTCTCATTAAACCGTTTTATGGTTAAATGTGTCACTCTTTGATTTTAAAGACATTTTACATGTGGCATTATGGATTAATCTTTTTTTTTGTATTTATTTATTGCAGAGAAGAGTTTAAGAGATGCACGTCAAGAGTTTGAAAATGCTGTATATACACATTACAGCAGGAATGGTAGATATCCACAAGCAGCTAGGCTGTCCTTCAGGCCCACTGTGGAGCCAAAATACAAAAAGCCATCAGCAGAGAGTCAGCTCATTGTACTTCTAAAAGCTCCACTGAGACTAGCCTTTCATTTAGTGGGGCTGAATAGAGGGGTTAACACACAAAAAGCATTTCATCCCCAGGCTGACTGCTTAAAGGGGTTGAGTCATCCCAGTAAAGAAATAATGAAATGTTGATCGTTAATATGCCTGGATGACTCAGCCAAGACTAATCTGTCGTTGTTGGGAAACAATTTATCTGAAACATTTAAATGCTTGTCAGGCCCGTGGCCTGGTCACAACAGCAGGTGTTCAACAATCAAGTTTACATGTGAGGAAGGGTTCAGCTTATTTACTTGTACTGGTCAGAGTGGATGAAGGGTGGTGTGCTGTTGCATGTGTTGTGTCAAAAATCTTTCTGGTGGATCCTGACACATTCTCCTGTGGACGTTTGTATGTGTTAACTGCACCGAGCGTGCTCTCGTGTGGCCGTGGCTATTTCAGGGTTGTCTTTACGGTGGGCTAAATAATGGTTTGATCCCTCGCTGAACTGGAAGAATGAAACGAATAACCAGGCTCTTATTTTTAAGGCGGTTTCATTTTAATGGGGAAAGACAGAGCGTCAACCAAATATCCAGACAAACACATTACACTAAGGTATTTATTAATTGATTGGAATGGCACAGAGTGAAATAAGCGTTCGATCCCCTACAGTCCGTCACTGCATGTAGCAAGGCAGAAAACACCAGTAATGATGAGGAGGTACTGAACTGGCCTTTCTTGGCTGGACTGGAGTTCACATTCAGTGACGATCATGAAGTATTGCTGGATTGCTAAATACGACTGTGATCTTTTTTTGGACTTGGACAGCCTCTTAAAGGGAGTGAGAGAGACCCACGAGCAGTTCAGTGAGAGCTGAACATGTGTTGGGAAGTGATTCAAGGCAACTTCCACATCCTCTCAACCAACGCCTTTTGATGACTGCATGTGTGTGTCTTTCAGATGGTGGTCTAATGCTTGGCATGTCTTGCTGGACAGCCCCACATCTTTTCCTCCCTTTACAAATCTTTTCATGTCGTTTCCTAATTTCTTTCTCATTTTCATGCCCTCTCTTTTATGTCCTCCTCTTCTTTCCTTTTGTCTCCCTGCTCCATGAATTTTGTCCTCGCCTCCTGTTGTCTAATCCTCTCGTCCTTTCATGCGCTTTTCTGTCTTTTGATGTCCTTTTGTATCCTTCGCTCTCTTTTCATGTCCTCTCTGCACTTGTCTCCCCCCCTCTCCCCTTCTCTCATGTGTCGCCCCCTAGCTGTTTTCTACCTCTTGACTCACTCTGCGTTTCCGAGTCGACTGATCAGCCGAGCATTGCTGTTGCTTGGCAACAAGTGTGTGAATGCTGTGTTTGTTTTTAGACCAATCAAAGGGAGCAAGCAGATTATTTGTAAATGCCTGTTTGTGCCACAGACGGAGGGCATATGTGTATTTTCTGTGCTTCTAAGTTAGCAACAGATAGTGCGTGCATTTCAGAGAAAGAGAGGGCGTGTTTGTCTGGGTGCATCATTTCAGCACCGTTTGCTGCTTTCTGTGAAGAGAACACTGCATGTGTGTGTATGTGCGTTTTCCTTCTCTGACCCTGCAGTCCTATCTTTCCTTCTTTTCATCCCTAATCCCAAAAATGAATGTAACCGATTCCCCATACCCCAACTTTTTTCCCTTTCAGTTCTGGGCTGCCCTCTTTACGTTACTTTTCTGCAGTCTTCCATTGTTATTATTAGAATATCTCACTTCCAGTCCTCTGTACAGTAGAGCTTTTTTTTTAATCGCAGCAGGAGCATGACTCAAAAGTGACATACTCCGGTGATGAGTATAATTTCCCTCTTCCCTTCAGTCTGTGATTAATGACCGTTGCCCTCCTCTCAGTCAACATTCACTGCCTATCTGTCAGCGGGCCTGGAATCCGCCTGACTGAAAAATAACTGTTTCCGCAGGATTGTCAAGCTCCTGATGGATATAAAGTGTGTTTCTATAAGGACGAAGATAAAGGCGCGCTGTCACAGCTTCAAAGTGCTGCATGAGAGCGGTCTTTGAGGAAAAAAGAGATTTGAAGTCAGTTAAAAACAAAATCCCCAAAAAAGGCTCCTCTCTCTCTCTAGAGAAAAAATACTGAAATATGTATGTATGTATGTATGTATGTATGTGGTTCTTATCCAAATATGCCTGATTAATACACCACAGAAGTCGTCTCCAGTTGTTAGAGTTGAATGAAATAAGTAGGCCCTTTTCTTCCTTTGTGCTCCAGTATTTAGTCTGCAACTTTTAGCTAAAGCTTGCTTTTGTTGACTAACCTGTGATGTCCTGGTTTTGGGGTTGTGGGGCTTCACAAAAATTATGTATTATGAGTTGCGATCATATGCTATTACAGTCACATGGATGAATTGATAAGGTGATAAGGTTTAGGTTAGTGGACCTGTCTGTTACTATGAGTGTTTCACATGCTATTATAGTTTTTTCGTAGTACGTTTCTAAGCAACATCAAAGAGAAGATCAAAGTAAATATCTTGAGGTGTAGATGTACCCATTAAAATAACACATTTCCCTGTAGGGGGAGGGTAAAAGTCTGCCCATGGCTGTGAGAGCTGCCAGTTCGTCACTGATGCACACTCAGTTTGTCTCTTTGTTAACACGCTGAAGGAGTGCCAGAGGACACAGAAAGATTCCTCAGCAGTTTCTGTGTAACTTTAGCAAACTCGGATAGTACCTGTGCAAATTTGTCTAACAAGTTCTTAACAGTCTGTAATAACTGAACACTACCCATCAGCAGTACTGCATGCAGTGTGGTGAAGCTGGAACAGCTGTGTGGTGTAGCTGCAGGCTACAGATAGGCCGCTGCTAGTGTGCGCTGAGAGGAGGAGAAGTGAATGATTTTGCATGTAATTAGGGAACAAGTTGATGTTTATCAAATCAACAGTGTTGTTAAATCATGTCTTTTTAAAAAAGATGTTTTTTGAACTAACTAGTTTGAATAAAGGGGTTAATATAGAAAACAGTTAATTTAGGTGTGGAATAATTCAACAGCAGCTGTGTGCTAGTGAAGAAAGTGGATGGATGGATTTATAATGTTTGAACGTGATAGGGTTTTTTATGATTTTCATCTCTGATTTATCGAAATGCAGAATAGGCTCCAGTGACTCATCATAGCAAAGCAGGAGTTTGGACAGGACCCTCATTGGATGAAGCTCTGGGGGGGGGGAGGCAGAGATTAGGAGAAGGGTGACTGAGTAAATGAGAGTCTGAAAAACAGAAAGACAGAAGAGCACTGAGACTAGAGTATATAGAATGGAGTCAAATTAACTTGCAGAAGGCGAGCAAGAAAAAGACTGGACCAGAGTAATCATGTCAGTAATGAGCTTGACGGCATTGGGAAATGGACACGATGCAAAGAATAGACTAGTGACTGAACAGCCAGAAAGCAGGCAGATGAGTGATTACAGATTACAAATTACAGATTCATTTTTAACAAAATGTGAATCTGGTTCTTATTTAAGATTTTACATCAAAATCAAAGGGCTACATTTATTCTTCTGAGATCTTTACCAAGCCTACTGAATTAAATGCCTGGTATGTTCAAAATTGTATCCCAGTAGGCCGTAATATGGGCTGGCGGTCGTACACAGAGAGGGGACATCCAAGAATATGATTAAAATCTACCTGCAGTGACCAAATGGAGCCTGATCGAAGACAATAAATTAAAGCAGTTAATTAAAATTGGAATCTAATTTGCTTTGATCATGAAACCTGTGATTGTACCTGGTAAGCAGCATCAATATTAATACGAAACCCACTGAGAGCCATTAAGATGAGGGACCATCGGGTTCTTTTAGGTTTTTATTTAATTATTCCTTGCTGTGAAAAATGCACTCGTCACACTGCTTCCGCAATCTGTTTCTGTGTTGTCTGATTATGTTAACAAGCTATTTGCAGTCTTACCTGATCAAACAACAAGCACGCAGTCTTGACTTACAACTTCAGATCTGGTTCACAAGGACAGCTTCAGTACCGATCAACCCCCAGAAAACTATTGCAGAGTCAAATCCATGGTAATCCGTATTTCTTACATCTTTAAGCCCCAAATTACTCTATGAAGGCTTTTAATTGGCACAGCAGGAAAAGTCGAGGATAATTAAACAGAAGATCAAAGCTGTACATGTAGACAAAAGCTAGCATGTACAAACTCACTTGTTGCACATGAAGTGGACATTTTATTCGTATACACATATACCATTTGTAAAAATAACCTGACAAATTAGAAATATACATTGAGGATGTTATGGCTCTTTGATCTGATTCCCTGATGCTCTGCTGCTTTGCTCAGGACTAACCTGCAGATCACAAAAAGATACACAAATATACACACAGACGCACTGGAACCTTTCTGATTTTAACTTTAAATGAGCTAACTTTAAATTAGCCAAAAGATGTTTCTGCAGTAAAACAACCTTAAAAATTCACAAAAACCATGAAAGTCGATTAAGACGAAAGAAAACCAGTTAAAGAAACAAAATAAAAAATTGTAGACTTGTTTCTTTAATTTAATTATTTGGGTTTGTGATCAAATATCACATGTGCATGAAGCGAAGCAGTGTAAGGGGTAAACCAGTTTATTCCTAAGCGACATCAGAGGTTGTGAGTCACGTGTACTCCCTTTAATAAATCAAAGATGAGGGATTTAACAAAGTCTCATATTCACATACATCAAGCTCAGGTGGATAATGACTCTGAAGAGCTCAGAAAACTGCTGATGCCTTTTATACAAAAAATGTTACAGAATTAGTGTACAAACTACCAATCGACCATCAGGTTGTGTACAATTGAGAAAATCTAAAAAAAGCATTGTAACGCTCCACAGGAGCCATCGATCAAAAACAGATCACTCAGAAAAAGGGCAAAATGGACTGTTAAAGTGCTCTTCTCCATGGAAGGCCCATCAATTGTTTGCTGTATTTTTATTAATATTTTATTTATGGAGTATATACCGTATCAGCTCGGGGACTCGGTGAGCATCCAAAGAAAAATGTCAGGACCTCTGTCTAAAATCTCAAACTAAAGTGGGTCATGCAGCAAAACAATGACACAAATACACAAGTTTATCTACCAAAGAATAGATTTATAAAAGACGTTCATATTTGGGAAAGTCAAAGTGAACAGTTCATGTGAGAAAACTCACCAACATCCCAGAGTCCAAGCTGTTCTGAATAAAGCAATGAAAATTCTTCCAACTTGAAACAAAAATGTTTAGCTGCATGGTCCCACTAGATGCTGAACGAACGATCACATAATTTTGCCACTCACAGATATGTGAACCAAATGAATAAATACATGAATGTTCGTCTCATTTGTTTAATTGAGTTCTCTTTATCTAACTTCAGGACTTTTGTAAAAGTTTTTGTTTTTAAGTTTTATTAACCGAGAAAATCATAAGGTTTCAAAACTTTCAAGCACGTTAAAAACTCACTTGAGTAAATACGTTACCCAGACATTTTATTAGGTACATTTTGGTAGCACCAGGTTGGCCTCCGTTCAGAACCGCCTTAGTTCTTTGTGGCATAGATTCATAAAGTTGCTGGAAACATCCCTCTGAGATTCTGGTCCATGCTGACATAAAAGCATCACACAGCTGCTGCAGATTTGTCAGCTGCACATCCCAGATGCAAATGTCTCATTCAACCACATCCCAAAGGTGCTCTGTTGGATTCATTTGAGTACAGTGAACTCGCTGTCATGCTCGAGGAAGCAGTTTGTGATGATCTGACCTTTGTGGCGTGGCACAGTGTCCTACAAGAAGCAGCCATCAGAAGATGGAACTGTCTGTTCTCCTTCTTGATGGAGGTTTGATTGTTTTTGGATTTGTGTGCTCGACTGCTTTTGTTCCTTGCGGATGTGTCGGAGTGTGTTATCTAAGACAGAGTGCATTCTGATCTTTTTCTTAACATGGATTTTAAATGGGGCCTCCTTCTACTGCCTACAGCCTCCATTTATTTTCAGCATCAGTCAAGATTCAGTAATCACCTGAGTCTTTATTTCTGTGGAAAGATTCATGTCATTGTAAAATATGCAGTTATAGAGAGAATTTTAGAACATATTTAAATGAGCTGATTAGGACTAAAGATGCTTCTGATCATGGTACTAAAGTGTGGAAACATGGAGACTGAGACGTCAAATACGTAGTCGTATCCATTTACCTTCTGTCATTTTAGCCTTCAGTCTATTAGAAATAACTTAATAAGGATTTAGTGTGCATGCATCAACTGGCATGCAGCCTGTTTCAGTACACAGTTTCCTGGGGATTAGTAAAGTATCCTGATTCTGATTCTGATAAGATGGATTTTATTCGGCCAAATGTAATTTACTTGGTAAGCTTTTGGAATTCTTGCATCCTCGCCTGGAAATCAGCATTCAGTCCTCATATTTGGCTCGACACGGACGCTGATGTGACAGGGAAATGCCATGGTGCAGGAGTCAGCAGTGGTGTGAGGGAGAGAGTATGAACAGAGGACAGAGTCAGTGTCCATGTGCATCCCTCAAGAGTTCTAAGAGACATTCCTCGCTGTGGTATAAAGGCATCCTAAAAATGCAGAAATGTCTCTACTACTATTGATACAGTTTTTTAGAAACTGCCGTTTTTAACTGGATGCATACGGAAATCTACTGGGTGACTTATATGTTGGAATCCGTGGGTGGCTTGCGTCTCCATCAGAATGCAATTTGCCCGACTCGAAACAACAGGGCCGTGGATCTTTTATATGCATCAAGTGAAGAGAAGTGAAGTGAAATGAAATGAGTTGAAGGGTGCACTGGGGTGATAAAGGGATGGACATGGTCAGCAACAAAACTCAGGTAGGCAGTGGTGTTTAAATGATGCTCATTTGGTACTAAGTGTGCCTAGACAATACTCCCCACACCATTAACACACCAGCAGCCTGAACCATTGATATGAGACTTGCTTTCATGTTGTTTACATCAAATTCTGACCTTACCATCCACATTTTGTGCCAGAAACTGAGACTCATCAAATAAACCATGTTTTTTCCAATCTTCTATTGCCAGTTATAGTGAGCTCGTGAATTGTTGCCTCAATTTCGTGTTCTTAGCTGACAGGAGTGTCACCTGGTTCGGAGCTCTAGTGCTGTAGCCTAGAAGTCCTGCTTCAGTGTTTGATGTGTTGTGCATTCAGAGATACTATTCTTCATACCTTGGTTGTAGAAAAAGTGGTTATTTGAGTAACTGTTGCCTTCCTCTTAGTTTGAAGCAGTTTGGCCGCTCTGACCTCTGGCATCAGCAAAGCATTTTCACTCAGAGAACTGCCCCTCACTGGATATATTCTTCTTTTCTCTGTAATCTCTAGAGATGATTGTGTGAGAAAATCCCAGCAGATCAGCAGTTTTCGAAATACTCAGACCAGCACATCTGGCACCAACAGCCATATCCAATGTCACTAAAACCCTCGCCCTTCTCCGTTCTGATGCTTCACTTGAAGTTCAACTGTTTGTCTTTGCCATATATTCATGCTTAACCTCTTAAGCCCCAACGCCCCCTGATACGGGGGCAAAAGGCAGGAGATCGGTTAAGCTTTAGGCTTAAGAGGTCAAAGGCATGGATGTGTTCCTATATAATTGGCTAATTAGATATTTTTGTTAATTGGCTGCATATATTATACAACTGACTTTGTAAGGACCACTATTCATATAATGCACTTCTTTAGTCCTAACTACAATCTTAATGATTACTTTGAAGCATTGAACCTGAACTCAGACCTGATTCTAAGCTGAAACCGCCAAAACAGTCCATTATTCAGGCTTTAGGTGCTTCTTGAATGCAAGTCTTAGCAACTTGTCCACATCACATATTTTAACATTAGTGACCTAGATATGAGCTGTTCTTTTAGCGCGTCTTTGCAAATATGTTATGGAGCTTTGAAAAAATATGGTTTGAAGGGATTTACCCCCCTGAGAGGCTTATATTCATGGAAGCAGAGAAGCTTGAGATAATGACATCAAAGTGACATTTGTCTGTGGAGACCTGGCAAGCATGCTCAGTTTTGTTCTTTCTTTTCAGTGTTATACTTTAAAAAAAACAACAAAAAACTGGTTGAAACAAAGTTTAAGAGTTTTTTCCTTCCATGTTCCTTAGTAACGCCCCAAACCCATCGCGCTGAGCACTGCGGTTTCTATTCTAGGTATCAGTCTCTGATGATCGAAGACTCTGATAACATAGGCTGAGCTGAAGTGGAGATGTTCTGCTGGAGGGCACAAACAGGAGTTTCTGCATATTCATGCGCCAGCCGGCACTGTATCGGTTATTATGAGAACCAAGCAGCTGCAAGAAATTCATTCCCTGATTGTTATCCTTCGTGTGTTTTTTGTTTTTTGTGTTTTTTGCTTCCATTCAATCGTGGCAGCTCAGCAGCAAACCTCATCAAGAAAAACTCTTTCTTATATCCTTGAAATGAGGCTTCCGTATTGGCACAGGGTCATTTGCAGTTTTATTTTGTTTAGTCCTTGTGTATTCCTGTCATATTTACTTCCTCCCCTTGTTAGTTTTCCCTCCTTGCCCTGATTACTCTGTATTTAATTTGCCTCACCAGTTCACCATCAGCTAATTACTCACTTGTGAACATTGTACTCCCCAGTTTCCTTTGGTTCCCTTTCACATCTCCTTGTTTGTTCAAACTTTCTTACAGATCTTCATGTCCCTTGTGTTTTGTTTCTTAGTTTTCGTGTACGGTCCTTTGAACTGTTTTTATGGACTTTGCTACTTGCCTGCTTCCCATCAGGATCGTTGATCCCTCCCTGCCTTTCCATGCTTGACTCCTTCAGTTTGCATTACCTTTTTTTTCCCCTGACAAATTAAAAGCATAATTTGGTGATTGGTCATGTGTACAAGTTATCATTAGTTAGTGGCAACCAAGCCCTATGTTTTGTTAGGCATAAGATACATATAAAATGCCCAATGCCCTAGTGCTTCACAGCAACGTCTAGCTCTCCCGGCACAGGAACGGTGCTGTCTTTGCCGTGTTTGGGTAAGTGAGGAGTGAAGCTTCAGAGGGTGACAGAGAGCAGCGGTTACTTTACGTCACCTGGATCTGCTTAGATCGTTTGCTGCTGGTTACTGTCAAAACTCTGAAGCCGCAAGAATGATATTCAGGACAGCCTGAAACTGTTGGTGCATTTCTGTCACTTTACCTGGTAGCTATCCAAATTAGGGTTTGAAGATCTTTACAGCACTCTCAGTCTGACAGTTTCACTGCAAATGTCTGTACTGTTAAAAAAGCTAGTACGACTAGCTTTTTCTCAACTGCAAAGCCAGCCGTGCTCTTATCAGTTTGAGTACTGTCTCCACCTACACTTACTCACTGCAAAACATCTCAAAGATTCTTCTGCCAACAAAAGACTTGCAACAATCTTAAAGCAGAGGTAGATGAGAGCAGAGGAGCACAAGTTGATCTAGGAATAAAGTCAGGAGATTGAGATTGCTGGTGTCCTTTAAGAGAAAATAAGCCTTCACAGTGAGCACACAGATTATACTCCCTGCATCGCTCTGACCAATCGCAGCAATAAGTCTGAACTTGAGGCGCTTTGGCCAAAAACAGAGGCGCTGACTCTTCAAAGTTGGAGCCTGGATTACTTATCCTGGGAGCCCGGTGTCTTATGACTCTCTCTCAGTTTACTGTAGACTCTGGTGGCATAGCCTCATCCTCTCAGCAACAGCTCTTCACTAGGGGAAGCCTGGAGCCCTGCTGAGACTTTCATTAGAAGCTCAGAGAGAGGATGATTACAGAGGAAAACCTACACAAACAAGAGCTGGCTGCCTGACAGTGTGAAATCTGGCGACATGAAACGACAACGCTCATTTGTGTTTCTGGTTCTGGATGGGGAGCTTTCTGTGCTCAAGAGGAAAAGACGAGCACAGGGAGAATAGAGCTGGAGCAGAGTGATTGAAATGAGATGCAAAAGACGTGCAGCAGAACAAACCTGAGTGCTGTCCGGGGTTTTTGTCTTCAGTTCAATATGGGACATGTTGAGGACGTGTGAAGCAGAACTTGTGGCCTTCTAGGAAACACATATGGCTTCAACAAGCATTTATGAAACTTTAACTGGAGTGTTACTTGAAACATTTGATATACTTAAAAAAAGACACTGAATAGCAATTTGCATGAGTTTTTCATTTTTTATAATTTTTGCTACACCTGCCATGATTTTTGCAGTAATATTGCATGTGGAAAAACACACTGATGTTATGGAGGTCTTAAAAAACTCTCGGTCTTACGGGGTTAAGAAAACTTTTTAATGGTGGCAAAGAAAATCACAGCTTAAGAGTCATGGCAAAAAGCATTTTAGCTAAATGCAACTCCAGGTTAGCATTTAGCAAAACTTTCTTTCTACATTCAGCGTTTTGCCGTAAACGTCTGCCGTGGCTAACCTGACACCGGTAATGCAGCGATGATTAAGTTCACATAAATTCTGAGACACTGCCCATATTCTTGTCATTATACTGCAAGCTAGTTCTAATACCTCAAAACTTTGCACTTTCAGACAGCAGCCAACTACCTGAACAAGCTGTGAACAACCAACTGCAACATAATTTTCCGGTCTCAAAGTGAAGTCTCCCTGGCTTTAAATATTTCCCACTTCACTCCAAGTGAGTGCTTGCACTTATGAGAGTGTTTATGTTTTTGTGGTTGAGTACAGCCCAATTTGGAAATACCCCAAAATTAATTTCCTAACTTTTCCCCCCCGCAGTAATAAAAAACAAAAAATGAGCACTTTGTCTTGAGGACACTGCATTAGGACTAAGAAGAGATGGACATAGCACGGCTTCTCTGTGTAAAGGTTGGCGAGTGAGGGAGCGCTGAAGGAGTGCTTTCTATATTCTTGAAGACATTTCGCCCTGAGAGGTTTATTTCGCCTCAGGCACAGATTTTCTCCCGTGGTATCACCGTGACACAAACACATCTCTCTCTGTGTTGGACCTTCTCACTCGCACCCACCCTCTCTCACCATCTTATCGTTCATTCTGAAAGGAAGTAGTAAACTTTGGCGAAGAGGCCCTACCCTTTGATATATAGTGTATAGTCCCCCCCCCCCCCCCCCCCCCCCTCTCTCCCTCCCCCCT
>VUQR01002278.1:8086-26301 GCA_015108515.1 Hemichromis elongatus | reverse complement strand
TGAGATCGCACATAAGCATGAATCGAGATCGCGATTTTATAATGATTAATCATGCAGCCCTAATTCAAAGTGTCACTTGTTTTGACCGCAATCTAGTCACAACAAGAAGGTTCTGCGCTTTGTGTTCCCTGTGTGATCTGTTTCATTTCAAGACAGTCCAAAGCAAAGCTAACTGTTGATTCTAATCAGGCTATGGGTTAGAATCATCTGTCTCTGTGGTAAATGGACTGATCCTTATATAGTGTTTTTCTACTCATAGCGCTATATACAACATGCCACATTCATACAAAACACTTCGTAAATACCATTCATACTCCAATGGAAGCACCAGAGAGCACTTTGGGGTTAGTACCTTGCCCAAGGATACTTGGCATGCAGACTGGACTCAAACCACTAACCTTCCAATCAGTAGCACCTGCTCTACCTCCTGAGGTACAGCTACCCCCACAGTGGTACTGTGGCAACCTGTGTGTCCCCTGTCCACTTTAACTTGAACAGGAAGAAGAACTTTTAAAAAGATGGGTGGATGAACATGGGCATCAATGCTAAACACAGTCACTGCATCACTTACTGATGCACGCTGTGCATTACACTTGCAGTTGCTAAGTAAGTAATGTGAGAATGCATTTGAAATATGGCAAGCAGAACTTAATAGCAGTGGTGGCAACATGTGATTAGTCAGTGACCCGCAGAATCAGTAGTTGACCTCTCAGCTGCTTGGATGTAAATTGAGATTGATTTGCTAACTTGCTTGTTCATGCACCATTACATATTAATATGAGGGTCACTGAAGGTGCAAGTCGAATACATATGGAGCGACCGTCTCCTCACCGGTTATATAAGATACTTTTATGTTTTACATCTGCGCTTAAGCTGCTTAACTGATGTTGTAACATGAAAGTTTTAGACTAGTTTTAATTCTGACATTCTTGGGTAAAAAACCTTTACGGGAAACACAGTCACTGCTAAATAAATAAAAGCCAATCCTTTATTTGTCACCTTATCACTGGTCTGTTCTTATAATGTCTGACAGGTTTAAAGTTTTGTGAATGTTTTTGTTTTTTTAAGCTCCTTTGGGAGCTGCATCCAATTGTATTTTCATTACTGATGTTCAGGGACTTGGCGATAGGCTGAAAAGGCTAAACACACTGTATAACACTGCGTTGTGTACAGAACAAAGTAACTGTGACATCTCATATGATTATAACACACTGATCATTATAAAAATCCAGAAAATGTTATTTTCTTGGTCACATTTAAAAAAGATTTAGTCAGGAACTCCAGCAGATTTCTTAGTGAATTGTTTTACAGATTTCATTTTGATTTTTAAAATAATCATCGTTTCACTGGTTAAACAGTTTTCACTCAGATGTGGACTGTTCATTTTCTTTGCAGCTGGATTTTACGAGGTTCTGACCTACAATAACATCAGTGGGTGACGTAAAGTAAGTAGAAAAGTGACCAGCAACACAGCTTTTAGCCAACTCAATCAGAATCAACATCAGGTCATATATAGAAGGTTTTCATCACTTCACCAAACGCTAATTAGATTTGTTTATACCAAGGCAATCCTTGAGCCAAAAAAATTCCCACAAATAAAGCAAAAATTCACATTTTTTGAGTGGTAAAACTCGTGGTTGTCTTCAGCAGAGCCTCCTGGTTCATCTGTGGCTGAACATTTTTAAACATTTGTTAATGCACACTTTAAAGGTTGGATTTACTCATTCTTGGCCTGGTGCTGCGTCTCGGTCCTTACTACAGGAGAGCATTAACAATGAGATTGAAGTGCAGAAGGAGAGAGACAGCGAGGCCTTATTAGTTGAGTGTTGTCACGGTCGGTGTGTGGAGAGAGAGAAGGGTGGACCCAATTGCAGGACTTGCAGGCTGGTTGAGGATGTGGACGGTGTTTATTGTGATGGTGAGATGAACAGAACATGAGACGACTGACTGGCTGAACTGAAAACACAGAGGTGGGATTGACAATGATAAGACAAGGAACTGACGAAACTGAGGGCTTAAAAACACAGGCTGATGATGAGACAGGTGAGTACACACCTGAACTAAATCTATATGCACATGGGAAGTAGAAGTGACCATAATGCACACAGACAGAGGCAATAAAACAGGAAGTACATGGAAAATAAACAGAACTGAAAACACCGGGTCAATGACACAGAAACCCTGACAAGTGTAGTGATGGGAGAGCTACAAATACTTGGCATGGTGGCTTTACTAAAGAATCACTTTGTGGTGTATCTATGTAGAAACAACAACAGGGGGATATCGGATCACACATATAATCTTACAAGAAAGTGTTGTTAAATGAGCTAGCTAGCTGTAAATATACTGTAGTATAATACTATATAATAGGCCTAACTTTCCATATCCAGTTATTTACAAATTAATACCTATTATTCATTACCTAGTTCCAATTAATGTTTATATGCAAAGCACAACACTAATTCTCTCTGTGAGTGTGTCTTGTCTAATTTTAATTCTCTTTCAAAATTACATAGACATATTAGAAAATCATCTTATCAGCAAGCTCTAGTTATAAGACTCAGAACTAACCATAAAACTCACTTTTGAATATTGTCCTTGTGACTGAACCCTGTGAAACGAGGAGTGTGCTGTCAGAGATTTCCTCAAACTGATTTTATTCAGCAAATCTCTTCATCTTGAATATTTTATTCCCTTTCCTCCCCTCTCTCTTTCTCTTTTTTTCTCATTAATTACATATTTCACTTTTATTATTGTTCACGCCATCACTTCTCATGTGTCTGCCTCTAGCCAGCACTCCATCTCCACTTTCACTCCATATATAATGATAGTGAAGCAAGATAATGGAGTAGAAGTGTTGTCTTGATGACACTGTCTGAATATGGATGAGAGCCCCTCATTATTGCTCTGGGCAGGTTAGGAGACAGATAATGGTGATTAAATTGAGAATGATGAATGCTCGTCTGAGAATAAACCTTAATTTAATCTGTCTAACCTGATTCAAGGTCTGCACATGTACTGAGGTCAGGGAAGAAACTGAATTGTGTTTCTTTGGCCACCGTCACCACAAAGTCATCAGTACTTTACTAAAAAAGAAAAAAAAAAAACATGTTTGTTGGGGATTAATGTCAGAAACCATGCAGGTTGTTTACTTCAGCGGTCCCCAACCTTTTTTGCGCCGCGGACCGGTTTATGTCCGACAATATTTTTTACGGACCGGCCTTTAAGGTTTCGCGGATAAATACAACACAATAAAACCAGTACCATTACCAAAAAAACCCAAAACCAATTATTCATAATACATGTGAAAAGACCCAGGGAAACTGAGTTAATGATAAAAACAATAAATATTAACGATAAAAACCAATAAAACCCTGAAAACCATAAACCTCAACTCTCGCGACCCAGTACCAAACGACTCACGGACCGGTTCCCGGTCCATAACCCGGGAATACAATATATGACAAATGATGAGGTGGAAACAGAATTAAATTCAAGCTGTAGTAAGGTGGTCACTACTACAGCAGACTGAGAATAAAGCTGTCTTTAAGCACACTCTGCTTGGATCAACTGGTTGTTTTGTTTCTGGTATTAAAAATATGTATCGCCAACAGGAAACTTGCAGTGCCCTCTACTAGACAAACTATGTAATCTCAGAGCTCATTACTTAGCTGAGTGGTGTCTTACTTGTAATATTTTTGTTAGTGGATACTGATTGGCTGGGAAAATCCTACTTTTGAACCAATGTTATCAGCTTTCTGATAAATCCGTATTTCACTGCTAATTATGTTTTTAGGATTTCTGAATATTATTTTTGTTTTAAATACAGATGACAGAGCACATTTTTGTGGTTGGCCTATCGTGTACTGCTGTTGTGTTAAAGCTAGTTGGTGGAATTTCAAAGATATGCACAAGGATTCAATCGGCACTGGTCCGGTAATACATGCGTCACCTTACCAAATGGCAAATAGCAATTTTGGTGGCTAAATCAAAAAAGCTAGTGGGAGAGAAAGTATCCAAAGAAGAAAAACAAAATGAATCAGTGACTACAACCCAGGGAATACATAACCCTGCATCACGTTCAGCTTTCAGTGCAGCCACACTGCACAGAGCTGATAAGCAGGGGGTGGGAAGTCATACACGGACCCAGAATAGGGAATACAGTCAATTTTCAAAGTAAAATGCAACACTTGCAAAGTCAACATTCGGCTTCCGATTTGCACTTTTGTGAAGGACGGAATGAAATTACATCAGAGAGCATCATTATAGTTGTTCACCTGATGTATTCCCCAGGTTACAGACCTCCAACCACATCTGCCTTAATAAAAAGAGATTATTCAGTAGATTATACAGTGATTAGTATAGTATTAGTAAGTTTATACTCTAAATTTCAAGTTTTAAGATAAACCATTTAGAAACTATTTACAGATGCACTTACAGCAAAGGCATTTTTAAACATCATTTTCAACCATGTGGATATTTACCCAAATGTTATCACTTAATAAACCTCACTCATTGTCAGGGTCCGTAGTCAGGTGGCTGCATGGTTAGATTTATCTAACCATTATTAACCATATTATTAACTATTTAGTTAATAATAGTTATTGAGGGAATTCTCAATACTGTAGGCCATGTGAGTTGGGTCCCAGGCTTATGTGTACATCAGCAATAATGGGCCTTTCTTTGTTTCTAATTTTATCTCACTTTCCAGACATGTCTCTTATATCCTGAACTCATTTTTTTTTAAACTCTTCAATCACTATTCTTCATATGCATCTACGGTCAAGTATAAGTAGGCAGTCATAGAGATGATTGATAAGTTAGCGATGCCTTCTTCTGCTGCCTCACTGTGGCCGGGAACTGACTGGGAGGTACTCTAAAAACTTTAACCTTTAAACATGTTTGACATTCTTTTTAGGGTTAGACTGACATTTAGTTTGTGTCTCCTGCCTCACTGGAGATTATTTTATGCTAGTGCGCACTCATGCAGTGTGTTTTCCTCTGAAGCTGCTCCTGGCAGAATCACACACTAGTGGTTCCAAACTTCAACATTACCTCAATGAATTTTACAAATACACTTACAGCCTTTGACATGACACCAATAGACCGATTCAGGTTTCTATATCAAAAGATATAAAAAAAATGTGAATGTCTGTAATGTCGTGCTTTGGGAAGTTTTTACCTTCTGTCATATTTAGCTTCTTTTCTTCAGTTTTATTATCACTATTTCCAGTTTCCATTGCGAGTGCAGTATTTTCACATTGGTTTCATTTCAAAAGGATGACATATATTGGATAAGTAATATCAGCTTTACATAAAAAGCCTTATTCAATCTGCATTTAATCAAATAACTGGGATTTACCCTGGTACTCACAGAATAAGCAACATTTCCACTGATCCATATTGAAATATATTATTTTATTTGTTTTCACTGCTCACTTTGTCTCAATAGTTACAAAAAGAAGAAATCTGCTTTTCATTATATACGTTGTGTAGGGCTTGCAATCTGGAGTCATGGTGTAGTGAGGGTGTTATTGTAGACAAATTTCTTTGTGGGAACTTATTGCTCCCTTAAAAAAATCCTCCCAAAAAATATTTGAGGACAAACTTCTGTCACTGGTAGTACAGAAAAATGTGTATTGTTTTTTCCTCAAAATTGTCTAATAAATGCTTTAACAATAAAACAGTTTTATTAGTTGGCGATCTGCTTTTGACCCATTATATGTCCCCAGGTTTGGTGGGGATATGCGAGTGTGCATGTGTGATTTGAGTAGTTTAAAAAAGGTACATTGCCATCATATATATGGCATATATAAAATGTTGGGGAATTCCTGTTACACAAGGTTGCTGTAAGACTGCACACAAAAGTAGAACATTGCAAAACCAAAATGGTCAGTAAAGTAAAACTTACTCACAATAAAAGAGCTCAGTTACTAAGTAAAATAAAGGAATTTGTTAATTAAAACTCCAGATAAAATACACAGCAGAATGCAGTGCTATGAATTTAAACAGTCATCCTTTACTCAACCAATTTTGCCTTTCAGTTCATTTTGAAGTGATGTATTTTTCATTTCATGTGTTTTTATTGCACAATTAACATAGGCATACATTCGATATAAAAGAGTATTTAAAAGACTCTAAAAATTCTATAAAATATAATTCCTCAGACATACCTGAACAACTATTTACTGCTTAGGCTTCGCTTAGATGACTTGGTTTGTCCAGTGACTTTTATAGCAGGTTCGACGAAATGAGGACAGAAATGAGTTACAGTAACATAAAGACAAGTGAACAGGTAGAGTAAAACAATCAAGATAAAATGGATGATTTTATTTGAGATTTTGGTGCAATTCTTTTCTAATGACTCTGGATATCCTGTATTACATTTATGTTACTTTACTTATTGTCCTCTGTGCTAGAAAATTATTTGTGTATTCTAATGGAGATGCAGTATGTATTAGGGGTGTAAAGGGTAAGCTACTGTACGAACAGATGGAGCAGTAAAGATGCTGTGGAAACAAACCTCCAGGATTGATTGAAGACTCGTTCTGTTCTCTAGTACTAGGACTTATATGCCGATCCTTTAGAAGAAAAGAAAGTGGAAGAAGTCTCCCATAGAGACAAATATAGTGAGTGGGACAGGTGGTGATCAAAGCTGAAGTTGTTTCCTCTGAATATTCTCACTTCAATGCCTCACAATATTACAGCTGAAACCCAGTTTCACTTAGGGAGGATAAAATCACTGTGCATGCTGAATATCAAAAAAGAAAGGAAAGAAGGAGATTAACATGCTCTGGTGTTGCTTCTTACCTGATGTGATGCCTTCAGGTTTGGACAGTGTGGAGTCATTAACTGAAAACTGCGCTCTCATAGATCCAGCACTGATGAGCAGCAGCGATCCTTTCCATGAAACTTAGATCAGTTATAAATAAAAGTTGTATGTCTAATGGCTTAATCTGCATTAATGAAAATGGACATGTAGTTGTTGCAGTATTGTTACATTTTCCTTCCACAGAAAGTACTCAAAGCTTTCAGTTTGATGCTAAATGAATTTTTAGTCTCAGTCTGAGGAAAAACGTGCCGTTAATGTTTCAGCTAATGTGGCCTCCCTCTTTGCCCGACCACAGTCCTCTCTCTCTTTCAAATTACCTCGACTCAGAGATAAGAAGATATATTCTACCCTCCTCTCTGTCTCACACTCACACTGCTACACCTCTTATTGCTGTCTGTACTCTTTCTGGCACACTCAGTCACTTTCTTATCGTTCAACTCTCTTTCCCTTTCTCACTTTTTGTTGGCTCTTCCATCTACTGCAATCATTCCCTCTATATCTAATCCCTTTATTATTCATATGGTGCCAAAATCCATTCATCCATCGAAGGGCTGACACCGAAGTCAGTGAGTGTGAGTGAGTGTGTTTTTGGAGCAGAGGTCTGTGGCTCTTGGGTAGCATTGGCAACGCACTACAGATTGGTTTTTAACATGTACTCAATGACTTGGAAATGTAAGCAAATAACATATCAGTTTTGATTCATTTAAATGATACTTTCTTTTATTGATAGACTAAGTTGCTGCTTTCTTGCTAGCCAGGAAGTATCTAATTATCTGAATAATGGTACAGCACACGCCTGTGTGGTAAAAGTAATTGCCCATTCCACTTGTTAAATCACAACTCAATTTCATTTATCAATGTGAAAAGGGCTATAAAACCAAACCAAAAGTCTTTGGGACTCCAGCGAATCATGGTAAGAGCCATTATTTATAAAGGGAGGAAACCTGGAACAGTGGTGAACCAACCATAATTACACCAAGAGCACAACAACTTACGTACGAGGACACAAAGAGCCCACAATAACATCTAAAGAACTGCACATTCTCTGGACTGATGAAGACAAAGCTGAATTCCTTTGAATGTTTAAATAATATGACATTGGGTTTAAAAGGAAAGAAGCTTACTTCACAGTTAAAAAATTAAACATGAAAAAATAAACATGAACTCCAAAACCTCAAAAATAATGAACAGGGATCATAACGAGTTCTTCTGACTGAGACTCAGTTCTTGTTCTTTTATTAGATATCGTACGATCTAAGTACAGCAGCTGGCTCTCAGGAGGAAAGAGGCTGAGGTCGCCAGTGGACACTCTTGGCTCTGGTTGCTAGGTAACCCTCTGATGTATTTACTACCCCATCATATTTGAATCAATGATATCCTGTGGTTTCACTGGTGGTCAATTCAGTTGCTTGCCTCAGTGCAATGAAAGTTTGCTAGAGGTTGCTGAATGTAGCAGACTTTTTATGGCCTTTGGTTCCCGCGTCACTGCTTCCTGTGTGGAGTCCCCCTTTTTATAGCAAAAATCATAATCACAGTTTTTCTATTATCATTTGATTGTTCCGTCCCCTAAATGTCATGTTGTTAGTGATACAGGACCAACTTGTAGGACTTTTAGGGGGGGGGTTAAGGCCTTATAGGGGTTGTTTTTGACTATTAACTGCATTTTGCAAAGGCAGCTGCTCGTCTGCCCCCACTGCGGTTAGTATCCAGATGCAGATGTGGGTGAGGAGACTGAGGCGACAGCTTGGGGTGCCTCGGGAAGCCTGCGAGACAGCCACGGGGTGAGTAAGCATAACGTAGCACCCAACTGGAATCCACCACTGAATCTGGACCCAGTGAGAGACTCTGAGCAACCCAGAGCAACCATTAATTATCTTTCCACAGACTCGCGTACAGAAATCTGTAGTTTGACTTCCTCTTGATGGATGAGGATTACAAACAGCTTCAGTTTAATCATCGTGATTTATAATTTTTTAAAATGAGCCTTTGAGCAACACTTTAAAACACAGCATGTGACTAAGGGCATAATTCCCCTGTAATTAAATTGATCTTTTTTTTTTACAGGAAAAAAAAGAAATAATTATAGCAGTGGTGTTCACCTTGGGCTGTCGGTCAGAACACAGCGTTTTACCATCTTTACTGTGATTCCTTATACTGCTGGGCCTCTTCAATTGATGAAACACTCTGTAGATAGTTGTCCACATAGAAACACCATTCAACGGAGAACCTCACATCCTCTCCTGGTTCACTATGCAAGAGGACATGCCGATGGAGAGCAAAGGAGGCACAGCATGGACTACATGTTTTTCCAAAGGGAAATACTTGCCATTCATAGATTTGAGGGGGCTCATCCCAGTTCATATTGCGCCAAAGAAACCTCATGAGTGGTTTGTCTTCAGGGAGTAGGGACACCTGGTGAAACATCCTTTTTATGTCACCACTGATGGCAATGCTGTGTTCTCTGAAACACTCCAACCAGAGAAGGGCTCAGGACAGGGCCAGGCAATAGGGACTCGTTCAGATTAAGTTTCTTGTGTCAAAAAGAGCAATTAAAGACCACTCTATTTTTGCCATTGTGCTGGACCATGTGATGAGGTGTGTACCAACTCTCTTGGCTCTGAAAGGCAACCTCCAGTTGCAGTTTGGCTACAAACCCAGAGGTCACCAACCTTTCAATCTCTGCCACATATGCAGCAGTCTTAACCGGGTCTTTGCTCAGATGTCTCTCCATACTCCTAAGGCTGGGTAGTGTGGCTTCTTGGGTGGCCTGAAAAAGTGGTGCATCCTTTCTCCTCAATAGGGGTGTGGCATACTAGAGCACTCCCTTAACATCAACCCAACTTGTTCTCGCCTCCAGTATCTGCAGGACTTCATGATCCCTCGACCTTGTCACCTCCTTTTCACTGTTATAGGGTAGAACATCCACTTGCCACAGCTTCTCCACATCCTTCTAGAGTTCAACAGATAGGGGGCTGCCAAAGGTATAGAGACACTGTTTAGGATCTAACTGTGACTCAAGCTACTTTGCAGACCCTTGCAGAGTCCATCCCAGCCGGGTTTGGAATGCAGCTGGCCCTTCTGGTGATCCAAAGCGCACAGGCTCTATTGGGTTTATGAGATGTCGGTATGCTGAAGACCAAGGGTTTGATAGGGCTGCCATAGTGTCAGTATAGGGGGATGGAGAATTGAGATATGCATGAGGCAGGCTTCATCTAGTTTCAAATGATCCATCAGTATATGAAACTTGAAAAGCTCTGTACCATCTGGTGGCAGCAGATAATCAAGTGTGATCTTTAACCGGGCAAACTCGCTTGGATTCTTCTTAATGAGATCAGGAATACTTGGAGTTGGACCCCTGTATGTTTTCTCTTGTGTCATTACATATTGCACTGGTAGGCTGGGGATGGATGAGGTTTTATATTGCGATGATGTTGTGGTAGGTCTTGGTACCTCTGTGCCGGGCTGCTGGCTCCAAATGTTGGTTGGGGCTTGACTCCTGAAATTGGGATGTCCTGCCTATTGTCATACTGTGCCCATGGACTCATTTGTGCATGTATTTTAGGTGTATGGGAACTAACTGTTGGGAGACTGATGGGCTGCATACGTTGTGAGGAAGACAGAGAGGGTACCTGTATTGGGGGTGGAATTTGGTCCCATTGCTGTGCCAGATAACCACCTCTTTCGGGTTCACATGGTTCGGCGTAAAGCTGAGGTCTGCCATTCATACCATACTGCAAACTTGAAACCACAGATCTTTTCCATGGACAATGGAAAGGGGAAGGAGGTTGAAAGTTAAGGCCATCCCTTTTGGAAACATGCTGCTGCTTATCCTGCAGATCATACGGCGAGGCGGTCCATTCATCCACGGTGTGTTCCCATCCAGGCTGACTGATTGGGCTAGATGAGCGGGAGGTCTGTACAGACACTGCTGTTGATGCATTTAGCATTCTCTCTTCTAGCCCGGGTGCATACTGTGTTGTGTGTGAATGACGGTAGGATGTCATGCCTCGCTGGTGGCCCACCAAGTTCACCTCATAGTCTGCAAGGTGGGGGGGAGGTTGTATTTTGGCAAATGGACGAGTTGATTTTGAAACATCCTCACCAGAGAAGAAACTAGGATGCATCTTTCGGATCCAAGGAAAAGCACCATCCGGCTGCTTTTCCCTGGGTTTCACCCAGGACTATATAGGCATTGGCTGAATAGCAGTGGTGTTCACCTTGGGCTGTCGGTCAGAACACACAGGACGCATAAATAAGGTTTTTCCTTCTTTACTGTGATTCCTTAGCTTAACAGCACAGTACAGCAGCACAGTAAATGCAACCACGAGCTTACAGAGTGATGTACAAGAACTCGTAGGTAGGGGGTGGGGGTGTGTGTGGTCTGTGAACAGAACATATACAAACTGCTGAATATAACGAACGTTTACATCATGCATTACTATTCATTAGCTTTCTTTCAATGTAACCAGAACTACAAATGGGAATTCCTATATAAACATCTTGATGCACAAGTTTCATACACTACTCACAAAACCTTAGAGTACATGATATTAATTACCAAAACAGCCAACAATGCTATATCACAGAACACCAAATCATTTAAGCTTACAGCTAACATGTGTGCAACATAACAGCTAGCGTTAGCGGCATGAATTAGCCACATAGCGAACAGGTCAATATACATTGCACTTCTACATCCACTAAATGCCTGAATGGCATAAAAGACTAAAAAACTGTTCTTTCCAGGCAGGGCTCCATGTCTACTCACAGTTCTTTAGCAATGCACACAACTCACACCGCACGTAGACATCCACTGCTGAGTCATTTTGCCAGGTGGCTCTTGTTACATGTTAGGTCCAACTCTGTGCTCTGGACCTTGTGCTCAATAGTGCAACTGCGCTCTTTTGCCACAAGGAGCTCCCCACACTGTTGACAGACTTTCCGACAACTTTAGTTCAGTGACACAGCAGTCTGACTCAGTGTCCTCAGGTGTATGCAGTGGCTTGTGAGAGAATAAAGTTATACTGCTGCTTGTAATACCGCGTCTCAGTGGTCTCGCACCAACATATACTGCTGACTCGATGAACTCTTTTAGACTCTTTGGGTATGGTGCAGCTCATTGACGGTCAGGAGAGAGAGAAAAAACTTCTCAAGAATGATAAACTTGCCCCGACTTTGACTTCCTCTAATTAAAAAAATGTTTTTTTAATTTGCACAACTTTTGGCTAAACCTTCTCGCTTCCTCCTTCCTGTTTTTTTCCTTCGTTGTTCTTCTTTTACGGGTGTTTCTGTCAAAGCAGAGTCTGATTCGGTCTGACTGAGCTAAATCTGTGTGAGATCATAGAGTAATTTATTTATTTCCCTTCATGTTCTCTGCCTTTCACCTGTACAGAGCAACATTTTGAGGCCATTTACAACATCCTTTCCCACATTTAACTTCTGAAAAGGAAGTGCACCAGTGCCAGAATATCTCCCACACAAATGAACATGCTGAACTGGGTTGGAGCTGGTGAAGCGATCAATATGTTTGGAGTAATAATTCTAGCTCTCACACCTCCCCCTCCATCTCTCACAGCTTCAAGCATGTTCCAGGGAGATGGGATGAGAGGGAAAGTTGCATCCACTAAGTCAGTTAGTGCATGTGTGCGCTGCCACATGCACCGATAAACCAGCAAGGAGGAGATTTCTCTGTGTGAGAAGCAAATCTGATAAATAATGTAGTGAGCCCTTGCAGAATAATGTTGGAAAGCATAAGGGCTGTTATGTTATGGTTATTTATGTGCATGTTAGAGACACTGTGTATGTATATAAGAACATTGTGAAAAAACAATAGAATTAAAATATATCACAGAATCTTTTATATTATTTTTGTGATCCACTGCCCTTAGGTGATGTGTCAACGCAGCCCGCTTTACAGCCTCCACAAATAATTGACTTATGAAAGTGAGATACACACAGGCCTACGTGCGCTATTTATAGCGGCATACTGGGGTACTCAGAGCTTGATGTGACTTGTTATCTTCTGCTTACTTATGTAGTTATGCTATCACAACATGGCATGTTTATACTCTTCAGTCTTTCCTGACTGTGACTGTAAAGTTCACAGTTTACATTGAGAGGCATCTCACAACACACACACACACACACACACACACACACACACACACAGACACAGACAAACTGTCTTTTCAATTCACAGTTAGTAGTTTGCCATTTTTAGGATTTTTCTCTGAGTACTAGACAGAGAAAGCACATCTCGATCCCATTGCCGCTCACATATTTTGGATTCACAAAATGCAGTCAAAGAGGACAGATGGCAGAAGTTAGCCATGAACAGTTTTAACAATGAATGAAACTCCCTAAAAACATCACAGATGCACAAGCTGTATACTTCCAGCAAACGTCCAGCAATTCATGATGGTAATAACTACTTATATAATTGCTGTATGCTTTAATTGGTAAGATGCACTAAGTAGTTGGTTACTATTTTGTCCCATCGAGGGCTGAGCTCAGAAATACATTTCGTTTAATTTAAAGTACAGTTGAGGCCAAAATTATTAGCCCCTCTATCTAATGAAATTAGACAACACTCTTGTTGACCATTAACAACAATTGTTTGTATTTTATAGTGCATCTGTTTCCAAAACAACAATGTCCAAGTTTAATGAGGATATTTTATTGATTCAGCGAGTTGAAACAAGAAAGGGCAAAAATGAGAAATCCAAAATTATTAGCCCCATGGTCATTAATAGTCAATACTATACCCTTTCTGAGCCACAACTGACAACAACCTCTTAGAGTAGGTATTTACTAGATTGGCACAGGTCTCCTGAGAGATTTTGGCCTATTCCTCCATTGCAAAATGTTCTAGCCGGTCCAAATTGCTTGGTTTCCGAGGATGGACATTCACTTTGAGCACTCGCCACAGATTCTCAGTAAGATTGAGGCCTGGGCTTGGTTTTGGCATCCTTGAGGAATTCTTGGACTAATTTTGATGTATCCTTTGTGTCATTGTCTTGTTGGAAGACCCAGCAACGACCTAAGCGTAGACTACAACCAGATCTCCCTCAAAAATGTCAACATAATGTTCTATTTTCATGATGCCGTGCACCCGAACAAAGCTCCCTGTGCCTGAGGCTGCAAAACAGCCCCACAGCATGATGCTCCCACCACCATGTTTAACTGTGGGAACGGTGTTCCTAGGGTTGAAGGCCTGTCCCTTTCTTTGTCAAACATAAGCAACATCCACGTTCCCAAACAGTCCCAGTTAATCTCATCAGACCAAAGCACACACTTTCAAAACTCATTTTTACATTTCAAATGTTTACGGGCAAACCTTAGTAGGGCTGTGATGTACCATGCTTTGAGTAAAGGGAGTTCTTCTGGGACAATGGCCGTGAAGCCCACCACGGTGAAGAGCCCTCACAACTGTGTTCCTTGAAACATCAACTCCAGAAGAGGCCAGGTCAACAGCAATATCTTGGCACATGTCCGGGGTTTTTTGCTGACATCTCTGACTATTTTCCTCTCCAGAGTTCTTGAAATCTTGTGCTTATGGTCACGGCCAGGTTTGTTTCTAACAGAATTTGTCTCCTTGTACTTTGCAATGATGCAATGTCCAGCAGTCCTAATAATTTTGGCCTCAACTGTAAGTTTAAAGTAAAGCCTTTTCTATGTGAACTGCCAGAAGTCATATGCAGACCCCTTAAAAATGCTGGTGGCAGTCCTTATTACAAAGTTTGATATAGTATTCATAGGTAGCTAGCATGTTGTTTTCTAATGATAGTATTTAGGGATGCTGTGCACTCAGCTGGACACAGCTAGCTCTAGCGAGCTGGAAAACAGTGCTAAGCCTGCTTGATGTTGCCAGTCCAACTCAGTAAAACACCGGTCATGGACCAGTAGACCACCTGATAATCCTGTTGTAATTAAGTTTAAACAAACAGTACACCACATTCAAAAGACAAATATAGACACTGGGTTTAAAAAGTGAAGCCATTTTAGAATTTCCTCAATGTGCAATGTTTTTGAGGGTCATTAGGCGCTGGTTGCAAGCCTTTTTTGGTGTAATAGACTTGTAAGAAAAAAATCTCAATTTCTTATGTCATAAAATACTAAGATTCAGTCAATATAATCAGATGTATAAACCACTAAATTCACTCCCTATGTTTAGTATACAAGCAGTCCTATTATTAAAGTGAGTATAAGACCTAAGAGAGACGCCAAATGATCAAATTGCTGGCCCCGCGGTTGGCATCCTGATCTTCTCCGTCACCACTACTGGTTCTGCAGGTGCAATTTGGGCTTTCTGGAGCCAGCCCTTAAGAGGGGGGACGGTCATGTGTCGCATTAGCAGTTTCACCCCTGTTCTTTTTATTCGTCGGGCCTCCAGAGATGACACCGGAACTCAGTATAGAATTTCACAAAACCTTTATTCATCTTCATTCACTTTCTAATAATTAAACATCTTCCGGAAGGGAGATTCACATGACCCGGCTGTCCCCTGTAGATCTCAGCTTTCCTTTGTCTGTTTAGCAGCTTTAAAGAAGCGACCCCCATCGTAAAACCCACGTGGTGTGTTGTAAACCCCAAAACACTGTGTGTGTAAGTGCGTGCATGTGAGTGAGAGTGTGTGTGGATGTGCTAGCATGTGCGTGTCCCTCTGCCTACGTGACTTCCTGCCGGTCATAAAAGTCCATCCCCCCTCCAGACCATACCTGAGGAGTTACAAACAAGGATAACAGACTTCTCCTCTCTTTCCTATTTATTCCATGCAGTCCTGGCATCCCCCAACTGTGACTTCCTTATTCCTTTTATGACAGGCAGACCCCCAGTGTTAATAAATTCCTCTCCCTCTACACACACTCAGGCCTTTATTCTCCAGGGAAGTGTCAGTGTGTCTCTATAGTATTTTACATTCTAACACATTTATAACCCCTAAAATAAGCTAACAAATATCAATACATGGTTCTGGGTAATTTGACCCAATGTCTTTTTGTAATTTTGTTATGGTTTAGGTTCATTTTGTAGCCTTGAGTTTATTCTGTGTTTTGAGTTTCTTTTGTTCCCTGTTCCCTTGTCTGTTAGGTTCTCCTTGTTCCTCTGTGTCCCTCGCTTATTTCCCTTTTCGTTTCCCCTGTTCCCGTCCTTACGTTCATTCGATGCCTCCCCAGGCGGTCATGTCTTCCCCCTCGCTCGCTAATGCTCTCTCACCTCTGTTCCTTGCTCCCTCTCTCGTCTACCTTTCCTCCACTCCTGTGTCAAGCTTGTGTGTCAGTCTACGTCTCACTGTTTCGTGTTTTATTCTGACAAACTTGCATTCCATATTCGGTGCATTTCCATTTTGTTTCCCCGTCTCGTTAGTTAGATCACATTTAGCTGTGGTTTGTTTCCCCCTGCGGTTTGTTTGTGTGTATTTATGTCTGCGTCCTCCTCTTTCCTGCGTTGTGATCGCCCTCATTAATGGCTGTGTGTTTCTGTGTATGAGTTTAGGTTCCAGTATTTCCAGTTAAAGTTAGTTTTGCATTTCTTTGACATTTGAGATGTGTTCTGCCTGACGAGTCTGCATTTTGGGTCCAATCCTGCTTGCAGCAAACAGCAACGCTTGACAAAACCCTTTGGTTTAAAAGGATCCAGTCTAAGTCAAGTCAGCCAGATCTACTTTTATGCAGTTTATGAATTAAAGCATTATTTGATTGCCAAATAATCAATTAAGAACACCCGGAGTATAGCTTTCAGACAGAGCAGTACATCAAGCCAGTGGTAAGCTGATGTTGGTCTGCTATTAGAGATACAGTATAGACAGTAATGTGCTCACTCATGGCTAAATGTGTGATTTAGAAACAGTTTAAGCTTCTTTATGGTCAGACAGTGGTGCATCTGTCAAAGGGCCGGGTAGATTTATGAAAGCCCAGTCTGATAACCGGATCAGCTAAAATGTTGTTTAGCAAATATATAAAAATAAGTAGGAATTCTTAGCCAACACTTTCTCTGTGTTGATAACTTTCAAAAAAAGTGAAAATGATGGAAGATACCTAAGCAATATGGAGGAGAAAGGAGCGGACTGTAAGTGCCCTCACTGGTTATTGAGTCTTTTTTTTCTGCCAGTATAATATATATGTCCCTGAATTCAAATGTTATGATACTGCTGCTGGCTAAACTTTCCTCAGTGAGCCTGTAAAAGTCCTTGGCTGTGATTTTGCCTGACTAACTCTACTAATGGACGTCGAAGCAAGTTTTAGCAAATCTTGCTTATTTTATTGATAGTTGGTCTGTTTCAGCACACCATGAGTCTCTGCTGTGGTTTGTTGTCATTTATGTTTGACCTTGTTTCACTCCTCTTCTTCTTTGGGCCTTTCTTTGGAAAGTTATTATATTTTATCATATCATTAATACAAAAATACTTGGAAGCTGAAAAGATGATATAAGGCATAATTAATGTAACACTGGGGGCCTCTGTGTGTTCTGGGCCACGAGGTTGTCAGATCAGAGAAAAAGCTGTGGAGGGTGAAAGAAAGGAAATAATCTTCAAACTCTGCACGCAGAACAGAATCTAGAAATGGGCAACGTGGACAATCTGACAGCGAGAGTGATGCTGACTGTAAATGAGGTGCAGTTCAGTGGGCACATGATTGGGTGAGGTGTTGATAGAGGTTAGTGTATCCAACACAGACGAGGTGGTCCAATTCAGGAGCATGTGGACCAAATGCATCATAGTGGTCAGATAGTTTGTTCTTTACTTCTTACAACCAGACTGATAAATGTTGCCTAGTTTGACCCAGATTTTTAAACTATGCATAAAATAAATATAACTGATGATTTATTTGCAGCCTTTATTATGCAATGTGGACTAAACAAACTCAGATTGTCTATTTTAGGGGTGGGGATCTCCAGGCCTCGAGGGCCAGTGTCCTGCAGGTTTTAGGTCTCACCCTGGGTCAACACACCTGAATCACATTATTAGTTCATTACCAGGCCTCTGGAGAACTTCAAGACATGTTGAGGAGGTAATTTAGCCATTTAAATCAGCTACATATAGATGTGCTCACCTTAATGCACATCTTGGGTTCTAGCAGCAGTCTCCTGGAAAGGGGCAAGACTTTCTGCCACTCTGGAGTTTCGCTCAGTGATATGCGATGGACAGGGGTGGGCATCGACGTAACGTTGTGCTGAACACTGCGGGGGTGGGGGGGTCAAGATCTCTGTCTAAATAAATAAATAAATCTGGGTAAATTACAAATGATTAAACATGCAACTATTTTGCTGGTAATAACTGAAATGAGTAAAGAAAATCAACAGCCTATTTATGCAATATAATTTATAGTTTTATTGGGGGGGGGGGGGGGGTGTGTTTTTTTGGGTTTTTTTTTTGGGGGGGTGGGGA
>VUQR01002275.1:52434-64316 GCA_015108515.1 Hemichromis elongatus | reverse complement strand
ATTCAAACTATTAGAAAGCATTACATCTAAATTTATCTGGCAGAATAAACGACCAAGGGTCAGACTCAAAATCTTAACGTCTGGAAGAGAAAAAGGAGGCCTTAAATTGCCTAGCAGCTCAATTAAAATCAATGGCTGCCTGGATAATTCATGATTCAGAAATGCAGTGGGTATCTATGGAAGAGTATTCATTACCTGGTATCTCCTTTCAAAGTCTCCCATTTCTCAACCCACAATCACGGAAGAAAATTAAAATAACAAACCCATGGGTCAAGCACACTGTAAAGATTTGGAACCAAGTGTTAAAAGTGTTAAAAGGAAAGATAACCATGTCTCGAGCTGTTCCCATAAACGCAAATGTTGAGTTCCTTCCGTCGTTGTCAGATCGGAGTTTTGGGAGGTGATTACAGTCAATCAGCTGTTTGATAAGAATACTTTTAAAAGTTTTGCCCAGCTAAGGGACAAATATGGTTTAACCCCAGAGGATCATTATAGATACTTGTAGTTAAGGGACTACATTACAAAACAAAGACTGGGACAATATTAGAAGAGAAGCAACTCGGTTAGAAAAACATTTTATAAAACTGCTTGAGAAGACGGGTACATTGAAAAATCAAGTGTCTTTGATTTACCAGGAATTGCTGACTGACATGTCTGATAATACCTGTCATATAAAACAACAATGGGAAATGGAACTCAATATAACTTTGGATGATGTCACATGGGAGAGTGTCTGCTGTGGCTGCCACAGAGGGGTGGGTAGTCAAATGTGGAAGGAATTCGACTGGAAGGTTAAATTAAGATTTTTTAGAACTCCACTGAAAACTTTTCTTTCCAAAAGTAGTGTCAGCGATAAATGCTGGAGAAATTGTGGACTTGTGGGGGACCAGACGCATATCTTTTGGGACTGTGTTTGCACACAACTGTACTAGATGGATGTCAAGAACATTATACAAAACATATTATCAATTAATCTCCAAATGGATCCTTTGATCTTTTTGCTGGACATCTTCCCTGATGGTTTCTCTAATGAGCAGCGCTTTCTCCTACATGTCCTCCTCATGACTGCAAGAAAAATGATAACAACTCATTGGCTTAAACCAGAAGCGCCCACATCTGCTCAGTGGCTTCTGAAAACTGGACGTTTGTACGATGGAACGGATAACAGCTCAACTACAACTAAAAGTGCCAACCTTTGAGAAAAAATGGGGACCAATTATAAAATATCTTGACAGGACACTCAAGCCTTAAAAATATTACATTTGTGCTTAGGTATGTATAGGCATGTATGTATAGGTATGTATGTATGTATAGGTATGTATGTATAGGTATACGTGCATGTTTATCTTTTAGTTTAAGTTTTTGAATCAACCTCACCATTGTATACTGCAGATTTGGTCTCAGGACATGTTGATGTGAATTGCCTTGTTAATTTTTGGCAATAAAAGTTCAAAAAAAAAGAAAAGAAAAGAAACTGTAACAAAAACTCTTTAGTGAGTGGTCATCTCAACAACTTCCAGAATTTCAGCAGTAACACTGCAATGAGTGTTGAAAAAAAAGTCTAAAGACACACTTATTAGGTTAGTTAGTGATTTTAAGTTAGCCACAGATGTGCACATAAATGGTTGGCAGTCCTGTAACAGACTGCTGACCTGTCAGCCTCTCACATAATATCAGCTGAGAGACTTCAGCTGCTACTGATTTGGATAAATAGTTAAGAAGATGAACTGGTGGATGGATTGCTTGATAAAGGGCTTTGAGCTTGAAGGTAATGCCTTCATTAACTTATCAGATCACCACCTTTAAAACATTCACAGGAATACGCTCTGATAGCCAGACTTTTAGAACCCTTGAAGGAGTCATTACTCAAAAAAATGTAACATTTTAAAGTCAGTGACTCTACGCACTGCCACATAATTGCAAGTTAGCAATGTGGCACATTACATCATAATGAGGAATACATTTCCAAACTTTTCTTTTAGCTGAAGTGTTACTGCTAATCCTACAGTAATGCTAGTGAAAACCAACTCAAAGAGCATCTCACAGCTGCATTTCTGAGAATTAAGGTGGCAAGGCTTTTATTTTTTTTTTTCCTCAGCCTACCCAGCCCCCACACTCTGACTCTGGGACCCAAAACAGTAACGTGATTACTTCTACGCAATACTATATTACAGACAAATGAATGTGATTAGTAATGCTTTACTTTTTAATAAATTAAAGAAGAATATTTGATAATTGTTTAACTAACTTGTTACCTTTTTAGAACTCCCCAAACTATCTGCTTCATGATATTTAAAATTTTATTTAAAAAAAAATCTTAACATGCATCTCTGCAAACTCAACGGCTTACAACAGAGAAAAATGACACATTTTTAATTATTTATGGATTTGGTTCATACACTCATTACACCTGTTCAACTGCTTGTTAATGTGCATATCTAATCAGCCAATCACATAGTAGCAACTTAATACAGTTAGCCATACACACATGGTCAAGATGATGTGCTGAAGTTCAAACTGAGCATGAGGCTGGAGAATAAAGGTCCTTTAAATAACTGTTTCAGAATATTTATAATATGTTTTTATATTTTAGAAACTGCTCATCTTACTTTCCCCACAGAACCACCTTTAGGGTTTACAGAGAATGGTCTGAAAAAGAGAAAAAATCCAGTTATTTGCCCTTCTGTAGCAAAAAATATACTGTTGATAGTGGAGGTCAGAGTAGAGTGCCCTGACTGCTTCAAGCTGAAGGCAGCAGGAGCTTCAACAACTCAGTAACTACTTGTTACAACCAAGATGTAGAAAAGAGTTTCTCTGGAAACACAACATGCTGAACCCAAACGCAGATGGACTACAACAGCAGAAGACCGATCCCGTCAGCTGAGAACAAGAAACTGATGCTACAATTCAAGATCGGACAATAGTCTCAGTCTCAATCTCTGCTGCAACATTTGGATGGATCCACGCGGCCTTGTATCAAAACTTTGGGCTGCTACTGGTGGTTCTGGTGCTCTAATGATATGGGAGATAAGTTTTGGGTTTGGTCTTTGGGCCCATTAGTACTAATTGAGCATAACTTAAACATTACAGCCTGAGTATTTTTGCTGACCATGTCCATCCCATTATGACCACAGCATACCCATCTTCTCATTGCTGTTTCCATTAAGATAACACACCATGTCACAAATCTTAAATCATCTCAAAGTGGTGTCTTGAACATGACAGTTGTCTCAAATGGCCTCCACAGTCACCAGATCTCTATCCATTAGAGTACCTCTGGGATGTGGGGGAGCTGGAGATTCACATCGTGAATGCTGACAAATCTGCAGCGACTGTGTGACGCTATTATGTCAACATAGAACAAAATCTCTGAGGAATATTTCCAGTACCTTGTTGAATCTGTGCCATGAAGAATTAAAGCAGTCCTGAAGGAAAAATGGTCTCCAAACCCAGGCAGTGTACCTAACGTACGTAATGAAGTGGGCAGTAAGTGTATGTAAAGCCTTTAAAAGTTTCCTATTTAGAAGGTGGTCCTAACCTGGCTGAGAAAGTAGCAGCTGTGCAGTAGAAGAAATGTATTAGGATTAAATGCGTGCAACATACAACAGTCTTTAGGATGTACATTAGAGTAACGTTTCTACAGAGGTCAGCGAATCAAACTCACCTCTCGCTGAAACCTCTCCAGTGTGAGTTTTCTCTGCATCTGGTCTTGGACCCAGGCGTTCGCACAATACTCCCCCTCTAGCAGCGAGGACCAGCAGTTCCCTGCTTCTCTGTTGGTCTTCATCAGAATGATCCGGATGAGACATTTATCCTCTAAGGAGATGATCAATAAAGCAAACTTTGCATCAAGCTGGCTCTCATTAAACTCTAATTTGGTAGTTTCGGAGAATGTCTCCTTTCTATTTGACCGTTTCTAATCTTGACAATGAAATAAACACACAGAATGAACATAAAGCACCCAATAACTTAAGATAACATAAAGACATGAATGGATGAATATTACAAGTCTTAAAACTGGCAGTCAACAGCAATCATTAGAGTCATAAGGATAATTATTTCCCTTAATATTTCTGTGAGTGTGTCACCTACCTAGTGTCCATGTGGCTTCATCTGATACAGTTGTTCCAAATAACTTTCCCTGGCAAAACAAATTTAACAAAAATTAATAACATCCATGTAACTCATACATCAGCACACCTCGGCCTATTCTTGGAAGAGGAAGACCTCCAAATGATAACCTGAGAGGTCTCACTGCGTTACGGGCAAAATACAGTGAAGTTACATAGTGTATGATTAGTGGTACACACAGCAGCCAGACTGATTTCATTTTCTAGTATCAACATAGGTGGCACTGCCGATTAACTATGAGGTGGACTTTTAGGTCCAACTGTGATGATTGTGACGGAAAAGGACTGCATGAATGGTCTTACAAGGCTAGATCATTGTGCTTACTGGTCACCCTCTTTCACCCAGTGAAAGAGGGTGAGAGTGGGGTGGGTTAGAGGATACACCAGAAATCCCATTATCTTACTTTATGCAACAGATCACAGTATGTAGGGTTAGTAAACGTTAACACGGTAAACCCACATCATCTCTTAACCTGGTTGTCACTTTGGTGTCCTACCTTGAATATTTCTTTTCCTTTGACCAACAGCTCGATATCTCTGGACCCCAGGTGACACTTGACCTCTTTAGCAGTGGTCCCGTGAGGCACGTTGACTTCTATGAAGACCTCCTCCATGGTCTGGTACCAGGAGCCCCATGGCGTCTTGCAGGGGACGACACCGCTCCTCTCCTCGAAATGTACCGACATGCTGCAGCCGCACGCCGGCTCACAGGTCGGCTAACCGCTGACCAGCTTCCAGCGTGAAACCGAGCAGGTAGAAGATACGCTGGAGGCTTGCAGTGCGGTTAACTGTTACAGGTATTTATGTGTTTTTAACTTTGAAGGACTGTTGTTAAGTTGGTGTATTTGATCTCTCCCTGTGGCGTTTTACCCCTCACAAGCTCCAAATTTCTTCTTCTTCTTTTTCTCAGCTTCGGCGTCATTTCCGGTTGTGAAAATCACTGAAGTTGCAGCGCCATCTACTGCCCGATAGGATGAACCATTAATTAGAAAACCTTGCCCTCGTAAAACACACCAAGAACTCTTTAGCTCAGACTTTTTTTTTTAGTGTTACGGAAATGTCATGTGTTGCATTTATTTCCTGTTTTTAATGCTCCCGTTTTAATGTTTATTATTTAATTATTAGTTATTTTAACTAAATAAAGCAGCCGAATCCGACGTTTGTCTAAAAATGGGACTGGATTTGCTAATCTGTTAATTAGATTACGCTCTCTGACTCGTTGCCTCCTGCGTCCATATGCATACCTACTGGTAACTTTAGCGACACATAAGCAGAAATCCTATTCTGAAATGCCTCTTTTTCTTTTTTCAATTTTATAAACTCGTGGAAAAACTTGATTTTAAAATAAGGATGGCCGCCCCCTCATTAACTTTCGCTGCTTTTATCTGCTGGCTGAGGTGAGTCCTGTCTGTGGAGTTAAAAATGGAGCAGAAAGCAATGATCCTGGGAGTTTAAGGTTTGATTTTCTCCTTGCAGTCTAGGTAATGTATGGGGAAATGAAAAGATATACTCAGACAACATCACTCGCATTCTAGACAGACTTCTGGATGGTTATGACAACAGACTGCGACCCGGTTCAGGAGGTAATTTAAACTTTGTGTCGTAATGCCTTGCTCCTTGAGTCCTATGAGATAAAGACATTATGCAACAGCACTTTTTGTGCTCTTAGGTACATTTTGCAAATTGTTAATTAATGTTGCAGGCGGCGTCACCGAAGTGAAGACAGACATCTTTGTCACCAGCTTTGGACCCGTTTCAGACGTTGAAATGGTAAGAGACTACTTCTGTCAGGAAGTGTGTATGCACTGACTCTGGGAGATAATAGTGCTTCAGTGACCAGCCTTATGGGCACTCTGCCATGAGACCATCTAATGAGCTTTAATCTGTTTGACCAGCCCTATAATTCCGTTATTGATGGCCTCTAAATCAATATGACAACATGTCAGAGAGCGAGGATGGCTGAGTGGATTGATTAATGATTATCCGGGATGAGTGGCATCCATCACTGCCTCATCATCTCCCCTCACCTTTCACTATGTATTGAAATGTCGCCTCGGTCTTGTGCGTGCTGATGAATGGACGAAGACAGAAATTTCATGCTTGAATTTGGGATTTTAGCTGTCGGGGGTTTTTGCATCAAAACAATATTACGTTTGTGCCTCAGGAGTACACCATGGACATGTTCTTCCGCCAGATGTGGGTCGATGAGAGGCTGAAATTTGAGGGGCCCACTGAAATCTTGCGGCTGAATAACCTAATGGTGGACAAAATCTGGACACCAGACACTTTCTTCAGAAACTCCAAGAAGTCCATTTCCCATAACATGACTACACCCAACAAGCTCTTCCGCATTATGCAGAACGGGACCGTCCTCTACACCATGAGGTAATTTTTAACAGTGAAAGTAGTTTTTTCTTTGTTTTTTTTTTCTTTGGAGCAGATGGTCTTTGCTAAAAACGAGGTCAAATCAAAACATTTATCAGAGACTGATCCCAGTCCGTCCTCCTTTCAGGCTCACAATCAGTGCAGAGTGTCCAATGAGGCTGATGGATTTCCCCATGGACGGCCACTCCTGTCCTCTACGCTTTGGAAGCTGTGAGTATTTCAGACCAACGCTAGCGTCCAGGAATATCCACATTTATAAATATCACCAAACCTTGATCAGGATGATGTAATATTTTCTTCCTATTTCAGATGCATACACCAGCAGTGAAATTTTATTTACCTGGAGGAAGGGGCCAATAACTTCCGTGGATTGTCCCAAAGAGTCAATGAGTCTTCTGCAATACGATCTTGTGGGGCAGACTTTGTCCAGTGAGATATTCAAATCAAACACAGGTAATGCAAAAACAACCCATAAGCAGCCTATTATGACAGTAGCCACATATATATATAAGCGTAATTAAACGATTCTCAAGTGTTGATTAATGTTTGAGTAGAAAGGGGTCAAACGAGTGCCTGCAAGCCCTGCAGTAGTGTCCATTACTCCCCACAGCAGGCCAATATATCAAAGCAAAGACTTCCTTGAGCTGCCATCTAAGATGCTTAAGTGGTCAGGCCCGAATAGAATAGAATAGAATAGAATAGAATAGAATAGAATAGAATAGAATAGGCTTTTATTGTTATTGTACGTGTAAAACAAAATTATGGGTGCCCCATCAACTGTGCTGGAATAAAATATAAATGGTAAACCCCTTAAAAACTGTGTAGAAGCCCAGTGGATGCTCAAGCGGGGTGGGATGGGGGGGTGAGTTTTGTGTGTGTGCGCATTTTCTCTTTTCACCAGGAGAAAGCCTCCCTGCCGTGAATCCAGCACATTCTTCGAATGGAGCAGAAAAGGATGAGGCAGGCTCCAAAATGTAGAAATGATACACGTTTAAGAAACACAGAGTGAGACAGAGGACGTCTAAATAAGTGCGTGTGTGCGTGCATGATGCAGCACGTTTTCGGTCTGTGGATGTCTGCATGCATGTGTTCAGACAGAGCAGGGCAGCAAACACATAGTGGCACTGCATGCTCTCCTCTAGCCCCCACCTCACTGGCTCCTTCCCCTTCTTCCTCTTTCCTTCCTTCCTTTTTTTCCCCCACTGTCTTCCCTCCTCTCTTCCTGTCTCCTCTTTCTTTTGCTCCCTTACACTTAGCAGCCTGTTCCCATCCTTGCACCATCAATAACTGGTTCTGTAAGCTGCTATTCCCTTTTGAAGGGCAAGCAAGGGCATCCGTTCTGTGCAACCACGCTCTGTCTCTCGCACTCGCTGTCTTCTCACGTGCTGTTTATCTTGCAGGTCACTACTCTGTGCAGGTGGTCTATTTTCACCTCCAGAGGAAGCTGGGCTACTACCTCATACAGACCTACATCCCTCTTATCATGATTGTCGTACTGTCACAAGTCTCTTTTTGGATCAACAAAGAGTCTGTTCCTGCACGCACAGTTGCTGGTATGCCCCCTCTTCCCTCATGCCCAGTTTCTCCCTCTGCATGTGTGATTCATGAATATTCTGCTGCCCTTCAGGCATCACCACAGTGCTGACCATGACCACCTTAAGCATCAGCGCCCGCCAGTCTCTACCTAAAGTAGCCTATGCCACGGCGATGGATTGGTTCATCGCTGTGTGTTTTGCCTTCGTGGCGTCGGCTCTCATCGAATTTGCGTCAGTGAACTACTTCGCCACCTTGCAGGCAAACCGTCTGAAGAAGAAGGCAGCCAGACAGGAGAAACTTGAGGTCCTGGCCACTGGCAGTGATGATGATGACACAGTTTCGGTAAGCACATATTAAAATGTAGAAAAACTGTATATACCTTCTTTAAAGGGGAACCCTACTGATCTTTCCACCAGAGGGCCTGAACAATGACTCAAAAATGAGGAAATGTCATTGGAGTGAGAACAGAATGAATCCTCTTTAGCCAGCTCCTCAGCTCTGTGGGATAATGGTTACAAGCTACATTTACTGCTAAGAGCCAGTGTGGCTGGGTTTTACTGTGGGTAATGCAATCACCAGATAGTGTTAAGAAAGATGAATGTAAAGAAGCAATTTCTGAATCTGAACCACCTATTTAGATACATTTTAAAAGTGACTGTCAAGCACTAATGCTTAAATATTTGGGGTCAATTAGAAATGTCTTGCTTTTAAAAGAAACTGTCTTTTTACAATAAATCGATCAGAAATAATAGAAACTGATAAAAGGAATTATTAATCATGATTTTTAAGGCATGTGAAGGTGGCATTTTCAGCAGTCATGCCACTAATGGCACTTTCATCATCTAATGCAAGTTTATAATGTTGAAAACCTTATTGATCACATCATCACACTAATACAAGAGGCAATTCATTTAGTTAGTGAGTGTGTAAGGAATCAGTGCCTGTGCGCTTACACTGAAGTTTTACAAATCACACAATTTATCAGAAAAGTCATCATTATTCTTGATGAAGGCTAACAATGTGGGGGCCTGCCATAAAACCTCCGGTGTGTACTACTTCCTTCACAAAACAGGACACGCTGCTTCTAACCTGAATATAAAGAGAAGTGGAGATCTGAGCAGCTGAATCTTTAGTCTGAGAAACGAACAACTCACAGGTTCTCAACTGGCAGCTTCATTAAGGTGCCAGGTTGTAGTGGTTTGAAAGAGAGTAGTACACTCCTTTGTGTGAATTTTCTTTTGGGTACAATTTCTTGCTTGGAATAATCTTCATTTACTTTTATAGATATTCCAACACAATCATTAAATCAAGGATTTATAAGACTAATTCCATTAGTTATTAATTGTTATATTAGAACAATTTGCTTTTCTTTCAAAAACATGGACATTTCTGAGTAAGCATAATGCTGAGAGGTAGTTTGAGTCTCACAGTGGTGTAATAGAGCAATCCTAAACATGTAGTTTAGCTTAACCTGATCATTAAAGGGATAATCCTTTTTTCGACAAGGCAACAAAGCAAAAATATATATTCTGTATGTTTTAAAGGCTATATCTGGGGATGCACTTATTCATTTTGTTGCTAAGGAGGGTTGTTGCCAAGATGTAGTGAGTTTCCAGTTATGAACATGGAGACTTGTATACCCTATAGGCTGCATCTTTACAGCCAGTTTTATGAGTTGACTGGATAGATGTTGTCTTAGATTTGTTTTTTTGTAGAAACACAATGCTAAGTTACATCATCTTTTCCACAGTCTATTTACAGCGCTAATATGGTGAATCTATAGGTACAGAGCCTCTGAGTCTCTAGTTGATGCAGTGATGTTAGTGATGAGCAGACAGTCAGCAGCTGCAGAGGCAGAAAAAAAGAAACCAATTCACACACACGGCTCTTTTTCTATGCATTTCCAAGTAGTCCCCCTGCCTCTTTCGCTCTTCTCACTTGGGGCACACCATGCATTAAAAAGTAATATAGGCTGTTGTGTACTCTCATCTCTGGGCTAGCTATATACTGTCTGCTTTATGCTAATACAGTAAGCCACCCCGGTGTCCTCCTGGGACCTGCCTCACGTGTAGATCTCATGGTTAGATGCTTGCTTTAAAAATAGCTTTAGTGTGAGAACAGAAAGCAGCTCCAGCACTCCTCCCCGTGTGATCTCACAGCCATCATATATGCATCCTGAAAACTTCCTGCTGCTTCCTATAGAAATGTAGAGATGCATGCCATTGCGAGAACACTCCTGCAGAAACAAACACGGCTTGCACACACAACACTAACATGTTAGCATGTGATCCCATTTAAAAATTTGGGGGTTAAAAATCTACCCTACCTTTTTTTAATATCCACCCCCTCCCTCTCAGTGATTACCACAAAACCAACACTTACCTCATTTTACCTCTTTCCGCTTTTCCACAAAATCATGCCTGCTGCTCCCCCCATCAGTCGGACAGCAGCCCCCGGGAAGGCCTGAAGAGGAGAAACCACTCAGTGAGCCGCAGTGAGCCAGGAGATATTCCCCATCTGCCCATTTTCCTCCAGCAGGGCTCAGCCATTCCCCAAATCCCACAGCTTGCCGGCACCAGCCCTATTGATGCGTATGCCCGCATCCTCTTCCCCCTTTCTTTTGCTCTCTTCAACCTGATTTACTGGTATATCTATCTTGTCAAGGACACAATGGAGAAGCCCAGGTAAACATCCTGTTCTTAATTACACTGGTACATCTATTTTTGTCTATTTGTTAGGTCTAATAGGTAAAGGCAGTATTTAGAAGTCCAGATATTTAAAAGGTAAGTAATTATCAATAATTCATAAAAAAAACAAAAAACAAGGTGGAAACTAAATGCGTGACGCCAAGCATGAGCTTATTCTTCTGTGCTACAGAGCTCCATTTTGGTCCAGATAGCACTAAGACACATCTGAGTACATCTGCTAAAGGCTGCAATTTTATTTCAGTAGATCAGAGGAAATAGGCACTACTGGTTTTGGCCCATTTTCCAGTTCTTTACTTTCCTTTGTGCACTGGTTAAAATATCAGGTATAAATAAAAGACATTGATTTAAATTAGACCACAGTCCCCTTCAAGATGGTCTCCTTGAGCAGCCCTGCATCGTTCCTAGCGTTCCTGCTACGTGTGGAGCGCAGTGTTCAAGTTCTGACCTTGATTTTGTGGAAAATTACAAGCGACAGGAGTTTTTAAGCAGATGACTCTGCAGAGCGCAGCCAGGGCTTTCACAGGGTTGGATCATAATGTCCTGAGAGGTCTGAGGGAGAACATTTGGTGCAGACAACCTCAGATGTGTCATTTTACTAAAAGAGCATTCAAAATGCAGGGTTTTCAGCCACAGGGGCACAATCTGCACTCACTCTACCCTCAAATGAAATTTTACTTGAACGTGAACACTGCACGTTGACAGACTCACAGATGCCAAGTGGTCACAACAGGACATCTGATCTGGGGAGCAATCTAAACATAGTGGGGGACATAAAAGAGAATATATTCTTAAAGATTATCCAGACAAGATAATCTTTAAGAAAAAGACAACTTTTTCAAATGTATTTATCCTTGTTTACATCTCAATGTAAATGGTTAAAACTTACCATCTTAGTCATGCTGAAAGCAGTGACAATGGCTGACACAGAGTTGGAGGGTATCCGGCATTCTCCAGATGATGTTGAAAAGATCTCACGGTGAAAAAAATAATAAAAATAACATGTACACACATACTTACTCCGAGCCACAATCCTGTCTTGCTCATATAATAGTTTCAGTGAAACCATAACTACCCACAGTTTTTGTCAAACACTTTTATCTAGGCAGTAAAGACATCAATAATT
>VUQR01002275.1:8311-23404 GCA_015108515.1 Hemichromis elongatus | reverse complement strand
TTTTTTCCCTCATTTGGTTGTCTGATGGGATGTAAGCCATCGCAGTCTCAGGTGGTTTTGTGGGATCTTTTTTATCCATATGGATTCACATTCTCTCAAATTTGTCTGCTTGCTTTCATTAAACACTATATATTGTACAGCATAAGAGCAAATGCACATGTTCCCAAGCATGTATACTTTGAAGATGAGCACCTGAGCTCAGTTATTTTGATGCTGGGGCAAATTCCAGCGAAGCGAGAAAGACATCTGTGTTCACTCATTATGCACTGCCTCTATAGTAGATTCTCAGTTGTAAGCAGCTTATATAAAACGCAGAATTGTGGCATCAGTTGCAGAAAACTGTGCGTAGTTTTTTGTTTAAAACCAGTGGAATAAAATGGCAGACAGTAGCTATAGTGCACCATAGCTTGCACAGGGAATGACTCACCTATAGATGACTTGAGCAGAGCGGTGCTTTGGGCCAAACGCTAACATCAGCATGTTAAGCTCTGCATGCTAATTTGATCACGCTGATGACTAACATCAAATTTAAAGAGTTCACCGTGGTAGTATTAGTATTAAGGTGTTAAATAATCAGGCCCCAGCTTATTTTAAAGACCTGATAGTATTGTATCACCCCAATAGAGCACTTTGTTCTTGTACTGCTGGTTTACTTGTGGTTTCTAGAGTATTTAAAAGTAGAACGGGAGACAGAGCCGTCAGCTTTCAGGCACCTCTTCTGTGAAGTCAGCTCCCAGTTTGGATTTGTGAGACAGACACTATACCTACTTTTATAGTTTGTGCTGGATCAGGTGACCCTGAATCCTCTTTTAGTTACGCTGCAATAGGTCTAGGCTGCTTTGGGCTTCCCGTGATGCAATTTGTTTTTTGTTCATTCGCCTTGCTCACTCATTATGTGTTTATAAATCACTCTGCATTTTATCATTAGTTATTATTAATCATTGGGTGTCTTTCACAGTTTGTTTTTTTCCCTGTCTCCCTCCCCAAACTGGTCATATCAGATGGCTGCCTGAGCCTGGAGCTGCTGGAGGTTTCTTCCTGTTAAAAGGAAGTTTTTTCTTCCCACTGTCACCAAGTGCCTGCTCAAAGGGGGTAGTTTGATTGTTCGGATTTTATCTGCATTATTATAGGGTCTTTAACTTACAATGTAAAGCACTTTGAGGCAACTTGGGTTGTGATTTGGTGCTACATAAATAAAACTGAATTTAAAAAAAAAAGTATTAGCATCACAAACACATGCTGCAGCTCCAGATCAGTTCTCAAGATATTTGCTGTTAAAGCTTTAAAGAAGTTCAATCTAAACAGAAATCTGGTTGAATCGCAAAAGTGATTATGATTATGAAAGTTGAATATCATGACTAAACTTCACTAACACAAACCACAAGATGCAGGGCTTATGTCTCTAAACCTGTGACTCTTCTGATCTCCAGGGATCACCACGGTGCTGACCATGACCACCATCAACACCCACTTGCGAGAGACGCTCCCCAAGATCCCCTACGTGAAGGCTATTGACATGTACCTGATGGGGTGCTTTGTCTTTGTCTTCCTGGCCCTGCTGGAGTACGCTTTTGTCAACTACATCTTCTTTGGCCAGGGCCCCCAGCGACAGAAGAAGGCGGCAGAGAAAGCAGCCACCGCCAATAACGAGAAGCTGCGACCCGACCCCAACAAGGTACGTGCGTGGGCCGAGCTCCTCCAGAGGTATCCGTGTTGTCAGTTAATGTGCGTGTTTGTTTCTGTGCGAGAAAATTACCTCTTCTCCTTTCAAGGTCAATGTGATGCTGTGATCAATGCTTGATGTCCTTTACCAGCACTCTTTACTCCTGCTCTAGCTCTCCATTTCTCACTGGTTTAGCCCTGTGTATCAACTTTATTACTCAGCTAGGATCTGAAAGAGTGAATGCAGACGCAATGACTGGCTTATACTTTATCTCCATATTTCTGTGTCTCCCAAAGGGCAAGGCGCCTCGGAAAAATCACTGGCTGTGGTGCCAAAGCCTTCTCTTTAAATTTTATTCAGCTGCTAAAGTTAGCAAGAACAACAGCAGCATAAGAAAAAAGAAATCAAACACCCTTTCCTTCTGAGTGTGGCAAGCTACGATTTCCCCCTAAGTAACAGTGCTGATTTTGTATGCTTGCAGTGGCTGGTGGGAAATGTAGTTCAGAGAGATGATGCTCTGTATGCCAGAATGAAACAGAGGGAAATTGACGCATATGACTCGATGTGGGATCCCATCTTTGTGGACGATGCCGCATTAGGACTAGGCGAGCAAAGAAATAAGGTACTGGAGGTTTTGAAAGTCAAAACTAACAATGTCATCAATCTGAATCAATCCAGATCAGAGGAAAATACTGTAGTTTTTGTGCATTTCTTTGATTTTTTATAGATTTTTTAAGGCAACCTTGATCATCACTCCCACCATTGTGTTTTTTTCCCTCTCTTGGTTTGCTCTTCATGCATTTTCCTGACAAACATGGCTTAGCAGTTTGATTTCTGCAGGCATTAATTTAATCTTAACTTGGGCTGTACACCTGAATTAATGGGAAATGAGAACAAGAGAAATGAGAACATCAGTAGCTCCTCTTAAGATAATATCATCTAGACTGAAATACTGTATCTCTAAGGTGACTGATTAATCTCTTGAAGTAAAGCAATTGAAAAGAAAACAAAAGCAAAGAAAAAAAAGCATCTCCAGATAAGAGAAAGAAATCATTTGTAGTTTGATGAAAAGCTCAAACTAAGTGGCTTCCCTTTAAACCCCCTCAAAAAAAAAAAATGAACAAAATGCATCAGGCTGACATTTACAGCAGGACGGGATTGGATTATTGGGATGTTTTTCCTCAGAAGTCAGGCTATGGATGAAGAAATGTTGATCCGAATTCACTTCCCACAACGTCTTTCCTGACCTGCCCTGAACCTTTTAGCCTCTCCTCCATCTTTGCAAAGTCCTTTACAGTTTCTCTCAACCTTCTCCTGTCACATTTTCCTTTTCCTTTGCTTTTCTCTTTTCTGTTTTTGTTCAGTTTGTCTTGTGAATCGACAGAATTTTAACCACACACTGGTTGAAATTCTGACATGGCAATGAAGATTTCTCCATGAGAATTAAGTTTGTTGAGTGCGTTGTGCTTTTCCAGGAGTGTTATCTCATAGTCTTGTGGTTGTATTGTCACTCAGATAACGACCGACAGATGATCAATGATTTATTTAGAGCTTTTTTTAAAGTGCTTAAAATCTTTTCTTCACTGTAAGTAACACGATTTTTGACTCATTTGCATTACCCATTCTAGCACCCCATCAGTGTTTTTACACAGCAAACTGCATAATTATCATTACAACTTCAATTATAATTTTGCTAGACGTAGATTTAACGCTCCAAAAATGTCCTCCCTGGCAGTAACTTCTCATGGCTCCGCCTGTTTTGTTTTGTTTTGTTTTTTTTGCACCTTCACACAGATGACCCCTGACGACAACATCCTCTTCAGCACCCTGGAGATGAAGAATGAGATGGGCGGTGCCGGGGATCTGTCCCGGGGCCTAGGAGCGCCCGGAGACCCCCGCAACACCATGCTGGCCTATGATAGCTCGACGCTGCAGTACCGCAGGGCAGCCATGGCACGCCAGAACTATGGCCACAGCGCCTTGGAGCGCCACGCCCAGAAGAAGTCACGCCTACGGAGACGGGCTTCCCAGCTCAAGGTGAACATCCCAGACCTGTCTGATGTGAACTCTATTGACAAGTGGTCCAGGATGATCTTCCCCACTGTCTTCTCCTTCTTCAACGTGGTCTACTGGCTTTACTACGTCCATTAAACCGAGCCGGCTCGCAGCAGGCATGTAAAGAAAGAGGAAAGAAGGGGAGGAGGAAAAAATGAGGAGATGAGAGAGAGGATGTGTGTGAGAGAGAGAATGTGAGATGAACAGTGCACCAACTTTTTTTAGGTGGTTCGTTTTAGAGAAAATACGGAGATACAAAAGACTTTTAGACGGACTGCAGCAGCACCCAACACTTCAGTCGGCAGTGACTCTTTTAGGATTTGGGAAACACCTTCAAATCGACTGACAAGCTCTTGAAAAAAGAAGAGAGTTTCAAAAAGACAGAAACGGTGCCTGTTCCAGAATTTCAATATATCACTAATATTTGTCATTCGTAGCTTACTCTCTGTGGATCAAATATTTATGCTTGTGTTTGCATATACTTTTAAGGATTTCTTTTGTTTAGTATCTATTTACTTCGTAGCCGAGCTGTCTGCATCCAGGAAAGCTTTATAAATGATTTTAAAGGAGTCATCCTTGGATAGTCTATTTTCCTATAATTATTGTATATCAAAAACATCCTTTAAAAGCATGCTTATGTTTGATTTCATTTGCATCTCAGTCACAATGATGATGATTATGATGGAGTGCAAGGCATTTTTAGTTGTGCTAGTAGAGGTTGTCCTGTCAGCTAACGTTTGCAGCTTTGGCTTAGCACAGCTCACCTGGGTGGATTGTTTTGAGCATCGCTGGATGAAAACAGGTGGACAGCAGGGGGCGCGCTCTTCTCTAGACATCTGTGTGGGGCTTTTGTGGTGGCTACGCTCAACAGGAAAAGCTTGCTTTGTGCCGAAAGAAGAGTGGACACTGAAGCTTCAGCCAAGTTTCTGTTTTCGCTTTTGCTGATGGAATCAAATCCATTTCACCACGCTTGTTTATTTCTTCTTCTTCTTTTCTTTATTTTGTTTTGCTTTGTTTGACTTAACTTGACTCCCTGAACTTTCCGCCATCATGCAAAGAGCTCAAGAGGCTTGGAACGGCTTCAACGCAACCTAGGCTGCTGTGGGGACTTTGAGCTGAGTGTCATTGCAACCAGACTTGCTGCATAAATATGGCAATCCACAATCCATCATTATCAGTAGAATTGAATGATAGAAGTATGATGCGTTCCATTGTGCTTATAGGTTTCTGTTTTGAAAAAAATGTAGATAAACATAAAATCATATTTAAAGAAAAAGAGATGATTCATTTTTATAAACCAGTACTCACATTATTGTGTAAATATTACGGATTTATTCTATTTAAATGGGTCTTCGTTGTTGTTTTTGCAGTTGAATTACAGATCAAATGTTCCATTCAGTCGAGAATATAAAAAGATAACGAAAAAAAGAAAAGAGCAATTTAACTGAGGATAAAAAAGAAAAAAAAGGAAAACACAATTCACAACTTTGCTGACTCTGTACCTTTTGGGATTTTCTCTCTTTTTTTCTTTTTAATGGACTCTTAAAAGCATCTACTTGCTGAAACTAAAGCACTTCCAGACACCAGTGACTTTTGGGTCAATGTTTTGCTCTCCGGAAACGACTTAACAAGGACCCCACTATCCAGGCATTGAAGTCAGGCATATTTTGTACAAAGTTTCTGTAAATTCCAATTGTAATATTTCATAATGACTGTAAATATCTTGTGTAATGATTGTCAGCAATTATGAAGATGTATCTAAATTCAATTAAAACTCAATTCAGTCTATCACTTCAACAACAGAGTACATGGGTGGCAGTTTTATGTGTCCTGCATGAATGAGAGCCTGATTACTGACTGTCTGAGCTGCATGGCTGATTGAGTGTCTGCATGAGCGAATGAACAACTGCACCCAGCATGGGGAATGAGTAGGCATGTGAGAGGAGCAAATGTAGGGGTGAACAGAGAGTCGAGAGTGCTGCAGCTGGGACCACTGACTGCATAATGGATGGAGTGGAGGAGTTGGAGTGAGAGGCCGTGGCGGTGGTCTAGGCTGGCTGTGATGGGCTTGGCTGGGGTTTGAGCGGGGCTGAGCTAAACCCGGGCCTCGGGGGGACATTAACGCAGAGAGCCATAGATATGGAGGCACTCTGCGGACTCGACTGTGGCCCTCTGGCTGAAGCCAAGAAGAGAAAGAAAATAAAGGACAAGAAAGCGAGCAAGCCATCCATGCATCCATCCATGCCACGACCTCTCGCTGCATCCGCCCCGTCACGCAGCAAAAGCGACTGCACTCTGCGTGCACTGGCTGACCACTTAAATGGATGCTGGTGAATATTTAATAGCGCAAAACACTGAATATTTATTCTTTAAAGTGGGATTTTGTTCTAGTGTGAAACTAATGTCTGGGTTTTAAGCTTCGGAAAGTGAGAAAATAACTGGTGAATATTAAAAAAAATCAGGCAAAAAATGCGAGGACTTTCAGGTGACTGTGTGGATGAAAATGCACTATCAGCCAAAGATTTCTCTCACTGAGCTCGGAAAGATGGAGCACAAAAAAAGCAAAACGTAGCTGAAAGAGGATCATCTTTGAGTGTTTTGTAGCTGCTGTTTGTTTATGAGAAAAAAAACGAAGAACTATGTTTTACATTTGAATAGGACTGTGCATGTGTGAAGCTACTGAGAGTAAAAAGAAAAATTTCAAAAGGCAAACTGGTGTAAAAACTGATGTAACGTGACATGTAACCTTGTTCCAGGTTCCTCCATGCATCGCTAAAAAAGCAGCTCTACACCACTGTTGCCCGCTCAGTATAACAGATGTATTATCTCACTACAGAACACAGATGGTTTGTGCTAAATTGGCCCTCTCTCTCGCTTTTTCTCTTTTTCAAAAAGGGCATTAGTGTTGTCATGTAAGGAGGGGGGGGAGGCAGATGCTTTCTACTTTGTTGTGTTTCCATGTCACTGGCATAATTAGCAATGCACAGAACTCTATTCTGTGGAATCTGGTGTGTGCGTGTTGTTGTTCCAAAAGTGTGTTTGTTTCTGTGAGTGTGTGGACTCACAGCTGTGCCACTGTGAAAAGTCGGTGTGCCAGCCAAGCCAAACCCAGCCAGAGCTGACTGGGATGGGTGAGAGGGTGAGTCTGGCGCACTCCCATCACGCTACACCTAAAACCACCCCCCTCCTTGCTGTACACATATTTGATGGAAAAACACGCTGAGCTCCCCGGTGAAGCTGAACCTGGTTGTGTCATCTGTTCTGTAACAAAATAAATCACCCGCAAGGTCATGCATGGCATCCTTAAAAACCAGAAGACCAGATCATCCATCTCCACTCGCTGTGTGTAAAATTTTATATATTTTTTACTATAGATTTTATTATAGATTTACTGCAGTCACTATAAATACACCTGAAGTTTAAATTTAAGCACGTTAAACGACTGACCCGGTGCAAATCAGGCCTCCTTAAACAGGTTTGGCAGCCTGCTTTGGAAAAGACAACATATGTCAACATGAGGAAGTGGAAAGCATCCTACATGCTTGCCATCTGTGCAAAAGGCTGCTTTGCTGTAGTCCATCAAACACAAGAGACTCACACACATGCATGTGAGCAGTTCCGCTCACCGACTCCTGCATAATTAACACCATTAAAGTTCCAGCTCTCGACACACCCGTCCGAAAAATTCTACATCTGTCCTCCCAAATCAGCAACAAGAAGTCTTCCTGGAACGCCTGTTAAACTTCTGTAACTGACCTCTGACCTTTCTGCAGAGACAGTAGACCATGAGCAGAGGATTTTTTGTCTCCTCCTCCAATAAAGAGCCTTGCTATCCATTGCTCGCTTCATGCAGACTCTTCATATATACTGGCCCTGGGCAGCCTGTTCAGTGTTGTGCTGTCAGTTCAAATCTCCCTATGACCCACTGCACCAATTTTATGCTCTGCAACTATGACATTGTCAGCTTTTCAGCACCTTTGACTTGCATATGTGATAGTAGCTTTTTGTTTATGTGTGTGTTTTTTTAATCAACACCCACAGCCTGCAATACACCGACTACACACTACAGGAGAGTGTAAAATTATTTCAGTTGCAAACAGGATACAACTTAAGGAATGAGATCACTGTCAGCCAAATTGAAACCAGCTCACTCACTGAGACACATCACAATTTTTTTTGTATGTAATCACCTGGCTTACTTTTCCCGGACAGCTCGAGCGCGAGGAATGCAACACACCTGTCAGTGCAAGGGGGAGGACCCAAGAGAAGGACTAGGTGTGTTGTTATTTATTTCAGCACAGGCCTCAGACACTCACAGACAATCTCCGGAGGAAAGAGGGAGCTTGAGGAGAGACTATTTAACGCAAACCAGCATTGGACTTCCAGAGGATGGGAAGGAAAAGTTGGTGAGAAGAAAAGGAAAACAGACAGGCAGCCATGACGTGGAGGAACCCGCTGGCCCTGGTGAGGGATGCCCTGCGAGGTCAAAGGGCACGGGAGAATGAATTCCGCAGCTTAGAGTCTAATCTACCTTATGAAGGATTCGAGAAGGGAAAGCAACCTAACCGCTACTTCCCATCAAATGCCATCAAGACCACAAAATACAGCCTCCTCTTCTTCATCCCCATGAACCTTTATGAGCAGTTTCACCGTTGGGCCAACCTCTACTTTGTGTTGCTGGTTATTCTGAACTTTATCCCTGTAGTGAATGCATTCCAGCCAGAAATAGCCCTTATCCCAATTTGTATCATCTTGTCTCTGACCGCTATGAAGGACGCCTGGGAGGACTTCAGGAGGTACCAGTCTGACAGGAAGCTTAACAGCACGCCGTGCTTCATCTACAGCAGGTAACTGACTAGATGACAGTCATGTCCCGAATATAGAAACAGCTGTGCTGTGTTGTTTATGCACGATGTGCCCTGAACGATCCACATCTGTGCTTGTGATTCCTCTCTTCCCCGCTGTTTGATTGCGTAGATCTGTACAATTGTGTTCTAACTCCTCTGCGCCGCAGCACCCCCGTGGGAATTTTTGACTTAGAAATAGAACATGTGTGGGTGATTATTCCTCCTTTGAAGAGCCTCATAACAATACCTCTCACCGTCACATTGTGCACATTTGATGAAATCCTCGTTCGGGCATTGCGTCAGCAAAGACAGTAATGCTAGACATTATCTGCTTTTTATAATTACTGGTGAAAAATGAATAATTCCCAAAGGAGGATAAACACTGTGATTTCCATCCCTCTTGCTGCTGTCATTTTGGAGTACAGTGGGACATGGTGGAAGCGGCGAGGTGGGTATGACGTGAGACTGGAGACAGTGCCTCCAATGACGAGGCCTCAACTTCTGGTATGGTTTATAATTAACCCGCCACCCGCTGCTGGTTTCCCCAAAGAGACAGCAGAGGTGTTAGGAAGCCTCAGCTGGGGGAAAAGCCCACAGCGTGTGTGTGTGTGTGTGGTGACAGGGTCCAGGTGGCCTGAAGGGTGGTCTCCAGACACAACATTTCAAACACTTCAGAGAACACACCAGTCCATCTGGACACTAGTCGTCTCTGCCTCACTCACAGAGCAGTTGTTCGCTGTTGTGCAGGTTCCTCTGGGTCTCTCACGGCTCACTGGGAGGGGATGCTAAAGCTTCATTTTGGGCTCGTAAAGCTTAGATTAAAATCAGTTGGTTGGGATTTTTTCTTTTTTGAAGTATACAAATATATCCTAAAGAAGCTCAGGGATGGATTTTTAGGCTTCCACACACATCCTTTCTTTTTAAGAAGCCATTTTTAACAGACACAGTGACAGAAGGCTGTCCACCATCTTTACCTGAAAAGGCCCACATGGATGTGCAGCCTGATGACAGACATCAGACTTTAATCAATAGGGCCATCTCTTAAGCACATAGTTTTTTCCCCTATTATCTCAACAGAATTTTGTTTTCAAAGACGTGCGAAGTGTCTGAGCAGAACGTGCCTTATCTCTTGGGTCATTCTCCCTATCTTGCCTCAAACACTTGTCAGTCCACCTGCGTGAAAACCTGCCAAACATAAAGCATATCGGCTGTTTGTTACAGCGTTTGAATGCCACGTCGCACTGTCCTCTTGTTAGGTATATCTCACTGCCTAGCATTACAACCAGTCACCACACCTCGCAGGCTGTTCCCATGTCTGCTGTTTAATTCAGCTAAACAAATCTGGCTGATATTGCATCGTCACTGCTTTCAAGTGTCACTTGATCACCAAAGAAGCAGGCAAACGAATAAAGGAGCATTAAAAATGTTTTTTTTAGCTCTCTAAAAAAGAAACAATGTGTCTCAGAGGAGTTGAAGTTAATAATTTTGAGAGTCTTGAGGTTAAAATTTTCATTTTTGGGAATAATTGGCTGTCTCCTTTAAACAGCGCACCAACTCATCTACTCACTTCTAAAGCTCGCCAATTACCATACTCATTTTTCAAGTATTATTCCTACTGTTATTTATGGCACATAATGACTACTGCGTTATTGTAGGCGCAAACATTTAATCTTTGAATAAAGTCAGGTTTGAGGGAAACAGGTTCCCCCTGTTTTAAGTCTTTTGTGCTAAGCTAACTGCCTCCTGGCAGAGGCTCCTAATTTAACATTAACAGCATAATCAGCTGTGTCAGTCTTCTTATATAAATCTTAGTAAGAAAGCATATCTAATAAAATGCTTCAGAATGAGGGACAAAATAAATCAGAGGAATAATGTCAAAGGTCAGAGCACACACTTAACACCTCCCACACCTGAAATTCAACTGCCTAAAGTGTAAAAAAAACAAAAACTAATCTAACAACAGTAAAGCCTTCTGGGCATGAAAAGGATTGTACGTGTGCCTGTTGAGAATAATAAGCACAAGAAACTAAAAATATATGTCTGAAATCCTGGCTTTGTTTGAAATGAGGCGTGGTGTTCAGCAGTAGCTAACCGATCAGGTCCTACATGCAGAGCAGCATACCTGCATCTCTCACCCTTGTGGTTAAACCTCACTACCTGGGAACAGCCTCATGTGTTAATGTGCAACGTGCACTGCTTTAATCCCAATCACCATCTCTACAATTTTCCTTTTCTGAAACACATATCACACTTCTGCGTTTCCCCCTCTCCCCCGAAAAAAGAAACCCTATGTCGTTTCATCTTCTCCTGCTGTTTACGCTCTAACTTCAACCCCTTCATAATACAGCCCATGTGTGGTTTCCCAAAACCTAACTTGGAATTTTTAGAAAGAGTTCGAGGTGTAATTCAGTTCATTAAAAAAATACTTTCCAGAAGGTTCAGTAGACTGGTGTGTATTTCTATTGTTTTTAGTATGTAATAGTAAGTATACAGTAAATGTAACAACTGGAGGTCACAAAGGAAAGAAGAAACTAATTATACTTCATTTTTAAGTAATGAGTACTTCAGGAGTAATACTGAGGAAAGGACAAGGGATAATTTCATAATCATCCATTCTCATAATGCATTTAAACAAGATTTTGAGGTACTGGCTGTAGTACACTTCATTCAATGTGTGAAAATAACCTCTAAAAGGAGGCCCTCTGGCTTGCTCTCTCATTCAGAAGTGACAAACCTGAAGACATATGATTAAGGCCTTTAAAGGTTTGTGAAGTCATGTCCCAACCTAAAGGACAAAAATAGATGAAATGGAAAAAAGCAACCAGAACACCATCAAGTTACCAGAAGACATGATTTAAATAGACTCTCAAGTTGTGTTTAATAAGGAAATTTACTTTTACTGAGAAGTTAAAGTGGTAAAAATAATTACTCGATTTAATTTAATTAAATAAAATAAAAGCTTTTCTATTCAACTAATAATGAAACCAAACAGTTTACTTCATCCTCTACGCCGGGACTTGACTCGACAAAACCTTTCAGGTCTAAAGAGTTTTAGTGTTGTCACTTTTGAATGAGCGGGCACTCTAGAGCACCTCGTTTGAAGGAGAGCATAGATTTTAGACTGTATTTCATTTTCATTGGTTTTCCTACTGATAAAGACCTCTACCATTGCAGTTTACACCACACCATTGTAACTAATTTGTAATTAATTGATTATTATTGTGCAGAAAAACTGAGATGTTCTGTTAAAAAAAATGCACTTTTTATATTATAATGGTTTAAATGTGTGTAAACATCTTTACACTGACTGAAAGGGGTCTTTTGCTACTTCAGCCCACTTTAGATAAAAGTGGAGCACATGAGGCCCACATTGTAAAATTAGTTTGACTTCCCTTCTTTGTGTTATAGCCTGCAACCCTAATATTACTGTGTAACTTAAGAAGTGTTATAATTTATTTATTCTTTCTTATGAGACCTACAATTGTTCTGTTGTATCTATTGGTCAGTGTTTTAGCTGCTCAGTCTGGGCAATTATATCGTAAATTGCAGACAGCATCACAAAGTCTTATAATTTTCATATGTTTATTAAAAAAAAGATGGCTATGGTAACAATGCTATACTTAATGAATGTGACAAAAACGTTGGTATAAATTAGTATAAAAGTGTTTTTGAAAAAAAAAAACTTTACAGATAAAAATGTAGTGATCACTGGCATCTGACATCTCTGCAGTAAAGAGAAGCAGTTTGTGGAGAGACGCTGGAAAGATGTGCGAGTGGGAGATTTTGTAAAGGTGGTTTGCAATGAGATCATCCCTGCAGACCTCCTCCTGCTTTACACATCAGACCCCAACGGTGTGTGTCACATAGAGACAGCCAACCTGGATGGAGAGACCAACCTGAAGCAGAGGACAGCTGTGTCTGGAGTCTGCAACACGGTGAGAGTTAAATCTGCCTCCCGGTTTTTGTTTTCTCTTTTCTTCTTTCTCTGGTTGACTGAAATTGAATACACTCTGAAAACAGTCGTGTCATGTCCGGATGTTACTTACAGTGCAAATCATTTCATTGTCTCAAAGTAAGTGAAGACATACCTGCTGGATTACATAGCTTTAATGCATGTATTTGAAGAGGGATTGTCATTCCCAGTTGCAGGAGTCATCTTGAAGAACAGGTTAAGCTGATTTTAGGAGTTTCCATTTGTAATGATTTTCCTGCGTCTCTTCTCTCTCGTTTTCTCAGCATCCAGAATTTGAGCCTGAAAGCTTTGATGGCAGCGTGGTGTGTGAAAAGCCCAAAAACAACCTGAATCATTTCAAGTGTTACGTGTGGGTATCAAATACACAGACAACATGAACCCCTCCCCGCACCCCCATTAGCCTTTCAAAGCAGCCAAGCAAAACTAATTCCAACCCCCTTGCTGGACTTTCTGATTCAACCAGAGGCATTATTGGAGCTGTAATAGACTAGAATCGATTTTCTCAGGCACCACGGCTCTTACAGGTGGTCTGCCTATGCTGGCCAGCTATAGACATAAAGCAGGAGAATTGCTAATGGGGAATATATAAGCAGTAATGAATATCTAACGAGATCTGACAGTAAAAAGGAGGCTTCTCACTTTCTCCTGCTGCAGAGAGAAACCCGATAAGCAGAAGGTGGGAGCTGGAATTGAAAGTCTGCTGCTGCGAGGCTGCACAGTGAGAAACACGGACCATGCTGTTGGCTTTGTGGTATATGCAGGTATATTCTCCATTTTCTCAGCTGGTTCGCTGTTTTAACCTTGAGCTTTTAATGTTTGTTCCCACCACGATTCTTGAACTACTGAGATCACAAAAAGATGCTTTTCACAAACTACAAGTGTAACTTTACAAAATTATTATTTAAAAATGTCACATTTTCTATATATTTATTTATTAAGTTTTCCTTTATTATTTGTTAAAAGTAATTATGGTGCAGTTTAATGAACCACAAAGCCAGCTGCTCTGTGAGATCATAATCATAATCACAGACTGTATAAAAAAGACAGAAGTAGCCATCATGCCTTCACACACAGGTCAGTCTAACATCTAACCTCTAACATGTTGGGGGTTTTGGAGCCAGAACTGACCAAATTTAGACCAAAGGGTGGAGTGCTAATTTCTTAGTTATTGCTAACAAATGATGAGGTTTATTAGAAAGCCCCCACCCTCAAAAACACACACGAAACAAGAAGTCATAGGAACGAGAAACCTGGACACCTTAAGGGATGTGAAAAGTGGGCGGGTCCTGACTGAAGCGACTAGACTACCAACAAGACTGAGATATGCTGTTGAAGGACATATAACAGCATAATAAATACATTAGAGAGTTACCCTGGCAACTGGACACTGACATCCACAAGCGACTGATGGTCAGCCACAAAGTAATGGTAAAAGTGATCACTTCCTGTGATGGACTTTTATGCTAGAAAAACATGTGGAACAGCAAACACTCTGATAAAGAGGAGGACAGGACTATTTATACACAGAGGGCTAGTTGGGGAAGTGGAAACAGGTAGAGAAACAGACCATGACAGTACTGGTACAAAGCAAAAACACAGATATCCGCTTATTTTTTCACATATCGAGGTCCATGTTCTGGGCGCAGCAGTCTAAACAGAGATATCTAGACATTGCTCTTATCCCCAGGTCTTCTGGAGGGACACCAAAGCATTCTCAAGCCAGCTAAGAGCCATCCAGATTTTCTAGGGCTGGCAGGGATACCGCCAGAAATTCTGGACCCTATAGAAACCAAAATTTCTGGGCCCTCTACATTTTTCACAGATGAAATTTAACCCAATAAACATACCCTGTATGATGCGACATGCCTGCGTTTGTCACTTCCTGAGCTGCATCATTGCAAGAGACGCTATGCTAGCGACCGCAGCTTGGACGGACAGGTGGAATGAACCACTGTGAAAGGGAGGGGTGTGTCATAAACAGGACATTATCATAATACATTATTTGTTAAATATTATAACATTTATGGTCAAAATAGACAAAATACACTATGTGTAGGAGGGGCCTTAGCACATTTAACATATATATTAAAAAGAGAAACGAAATAAGAAAAAAAAGGGATCTGGTCTTCTGGGCCCTTCCTCAGCCTGGGCCCTTAGAATCGTCCTAACCTTCCACCCCTTTATGGCGCCCCTGAGGGCTGGGCTATATTGTCCCTGTAGGACACGCCCAAAACACTTCTAGAAGCCATCATAGTCAGATGCTCAAACCACCTCATCTCGCTCCCTTAACTATAGAGTAATTTAGCGTCCACTCTGAGTCCATCTTAAATTACGGTGGTCCTTACACTATCTGTAAGAGAGAACCCTGTTATCACATGTATTAGCGACATTCTTTCTGATGCTACTTGTAACATCATGACCACAGGTTAAGATGGAAACATAGATGTACTGGTACATCAGTCTTCATCGTGACAAATTCGTACCCATCCCTCAAGAAACTGCAAATATCAGCACTTCCACCATGGCTTCATTTTTTAGCCCTGTATGCTAATGTT
>VUQR01002272.1:39266-75362 GCA_015108515.1 Hemichromis elongatus | reverse complement strand
GATTTAAAAAAAAAATATATAAAAATAAAAATCAGTACCCATGCCTTATATTAGTGTTAAATGTCTAAATGTGACAATCACTTTGCAGAAAAACAGATAAAATATACATTTATAAGCTGGAAAAAGTTGCTTTTGTGGCACAGTATAAAGTGCTTCATCACAGAAAGCAGTTCCACATGAGTCCGTGTCACTGTTTTCTTCCTCCGCTGAAACCTCAGCTCAGTCAGTGCCCTAAACGTCATATGACCGCCCGAGACTGTTGTTCTACATCTCCAGCTGCACACCGCACCTCTGTCTCTCTGCCTACTCATCGACAACAAGTGAAAGCTGAAAGACTTTCTCCTTTTCCTTCGATACTGCACCTCTTTTGACCAACCGATACACTTTTTGTCTACACGTCTCCTCTTCACACCCTGCCCTGTGACAGGCAAATGCTCAATAAAGAAGTTGCATCAGTGCACCGCAATGAAGCAACAGCATCCTGCGGTGCACTGCAATCCATCCGGTCAAAAGTTGGCCAGACAGCAGGAAAGATACAATAGTTTTATGCGTCCCTTTTGAATACTTATCAAATGTTGAGACAGGATACTGCATCTCTGATACTGCAGATATCAAGCATATCTGATTTGACACCGTCATCAGGAAGTCAACACCACTTGCATTTTGACCTATATTGCTCGGTATCCTCTTCCGCTTTCATTTATACATGTGGTGGTGGTGATGTGACGCACCACAGCATCCGCTCGCTCGCAGCTGAAAGCCAACCGTCACTACCAGAGACCCACGACGCATGTATAATGAAAATACACAAGCATGAGTAAGAGAAAATGAAGAGCCTGAGCTCCAGCTCGACACGTCGTTCTACCTGTGACGCAGCGCCCCAGTACGATAAGAAAGGTGAACTTTGGAAAATGGGGCCGAGTGGGTTAGTCTATTGATCGGAAGATTGTTAGTTCGATTCCTGGATGCTCCAGTCCGCGTGCTGAAGTGCCCTTGGGCAAGATATTGAATCACAACTTGTCCCCTTTGGACTGTGAGTGTGTGAGTGACAGATAGAAAACTTAAAGACAAGAAATGAAGCGCTATATGAATGTGTGTAAGGATGGGTGAATTCAGTAGAAAGTGCTTTGAGTGTTCAGTTAGCGAAGAAAAACATTATATTAAGTACCAGTCCACTTAACATAAGAGAAGCTGTTACATTTCTAACTTGACATATATGGACACGACAGTCCTTTGTTTCCCATCATACCTGTTAGTTACGGACTGATCAGTCAGTGGTTTAAGCTGGTAGTTGTCATTTTTGTGCAAGTTTAATGGGTTTTTTTAAATTCTTAATACAAGTGCTTTTAAACACTTATTTTCTATCCCAACTTCTGTAGAAATCCCCTGTTAGAGGTGCACAGGAGAGCGTATATGTCCCACCTAGTCAATACAGAGACCAGCTGGTCTTTAATCTGTCATCTCCCTAGTGCAAAGTGTTTCCTGCTGCCTCTATTTAGACAGATCCCTTGCCAGGCAGAATATTTCTAGTAGTTCTAATCGCAGACCCTAGCAATGCTCTCTGTTCACGCACTCACAAAACAAAGGATGTATCCGGGGCAACTTGTCCAAGGATACTTGGAGATGCAACCTGGAGGACTAAAGGGTCGAACCACAAACCTTCTGATTAGTAGACTTCTGCTGTTCATTCATAGGCCACACAGAGCGTTACTGTGGTCTGCAACTACTAGCTGAGTGGTTGAAGACTAGCTGATCTCTGGTCTGACTACAGTAGGTGAGACATTTGGTTCTCATGTGCACCTCCGACAGGTGATGTCTACAGAAGTCAGAGCTGCAGCCGATGAGAGAACACAGCTTCAGAAATACAACTTTGGCCCAAGGAGGTGCTAAATGTCCAGACCAGCACAATAAAAAATGCTATAACCAGTCAGCCAAATAATTTCAAGCAGTGCAGTCCCCTGAGTGACAGCTCATGCTGCATTAAATCAGTCCAATTTAATGAATGGCGTACAGTTAGAATCCATTATTCATGAAAACAATTACTGGAGGATCTTCATCACATGTTCTGCTGCTTGGGCTACAAATACAATGACCACTGTGATAAGAGTGTATGACAACACCCAGACCCACATGCAGTGAAACTTAAACTAAAAACGCACAGGCAGAAAATGTGCACTCAAACTTGCTGCGTTACACAGCACACAAACCTCTGGTGGATTTTGTTGTAAAAAGTACATCAATCCCAATCAGACCGATTTCCTTCTGTGCACAATTACACAGAAAGCCTCTGGATAAACAGGAAGTTCTAGCAAATCATATCAGTGTATCAGTAACCTGAAGGTATCAAGGTAAAAATCAAGAGACACCAATAGAAAAGATAAAATTCAGCACCTGCATGGTAACTTTTTGAGATTTAGGCAAATATACAGGAAAAGACAGCACAGACACTGAAGAGGTGACAGTTTTATGAGCGTGGCCTTACCTGTAGCTCACACCATGCTACTTCTACTGTTGTCTCTGTGTCCAATCCCTTGTAAACAGTCTTAAAAGACCCTCTCCCGATCTCAATGTCAAACTTCAGGAAGCGTCCATCTGGTGAAGTCCCTACAGCTTTTGTTTCAGCCTCCTCTATATCCTCTTGCTCCCGTTTCTCAGCTTCCTTCTGCTCAGCACGTGCTTTCGCGAGCCCCTTCTCCTCCTCCGTCTCCCTGTCTTTCTCCTCGGTTGGACTACTGATGCTTCCCTCATAAACGTTTTCTACTGCTTTTCTGTCTTTTGCCACCTGTTCCTGAAGCCCTCTGGGACACAATACGATGTCAGGCTGTTTGGCTACTGTTTTATTGGTAACATCCAATACTGTTGAGCTGAGCTCTGTTACTGCCCCAGCTGCGCTATGTTCAACACTGCTACTGGTAGGAACAGCAATCGCGCACGCATCCAAATCTCCCTCGGCATTTTGTCGATCCCCCTCTTCCACTGCTCCACCATGCCCAAATGAAGGCTGAAGGGTACTGCTTTGCAGATAGGAACCTCTTTGGGACTCCTCACCTTCATAATGCTGTCCACCAGTTCCAAGCTTTAAAAGCTGTGGACAGAAGATGGTGGGAGTCCCTTCACAGTCTGGGGGTGATGTGAGTAACACAGTTGCTTTGCTGGGCAGGTCCAAAGCTGTGGCATTCGAGTCACAAATGACACTCCGGCGGAAGAACCGGTGCTCGGCCGTTTTAGAGTCTCTATCCATTGTGTGGCGCCGACGTTGGACCTCGGGCTCTCCACCAAGCTTCTCCACGACATGCGTGTCTGAACTGGCAGAGCCGTTCACATTCTTGTGGGGGGTCTGGGGTGACAGACAGGGAGATGGAGAAGAAACGGGGGCAAGAGGAGCAATGAATTTCACCGCTTTGCTGCTATTTTCTTCCGACATTCTTTCAAGAAAAAAAAAAGCGCTCAAACTGCAAAAGAGCAATTCTGTATGTAAAGACGTTTATGTAACTTATTCCTGTAAACTCTGAGCACAGATCCCAACCTCCTAGTTCATTAACCTTTGATCAAACTGCAAGAAAAGGAAAGTTAATGTGCAATAGAAAAAAAAAAACGAAATCAACTGAATGCAGCAATCCTAGATGTCTTTTGTATTTTTTGGTTTTGCAATGTTTTAAAATAACAACCCACAGTTTCTACAAGGCCCTTTCGTGGAGGGCTCAGGGAAGCCCCAGGTGAGAGGGCGGGGCTTTCTCTTCAAAACTGGGGAGGGGAGGGATGAAAGGCAGTCAACAGAGGAGCGGTGCAAGCACTGCAATGAGGCGATAACCGTCAAATCAACACGCAACTCCATCCTGCTGCCAACATCCAGACTGGGATGACCACAACATGGAACGACTGGAGATCTTGCAGACCAGTATGGCCTTTTAAAAGATGACAGAAGGTGCCTGGATTCCAAAGCTTGATTTTTAGGTCTGTTGATGTTTCTGTAAGACCAGGCTGAAGCCTCAACTGCCTGAAGCCTCAGCTGCCTGAACACAGGACTTCCAAGAGAGGTCGCTGGCCTCTATTGGAAGGCCAGATTGATGGCTAGGTAGGCCTAGGCCTGGCCTAGCCTGGCCCAGCTTGGTCTGCTTCTGCCCTTGTCCCTGGAAATAAAGAGAAAGAAAACTATGAAGTGAAACTGTGTTATTCATAGGTATGAGTATACATTTCAGAATTCAACATACCTGGCTGCCTGCCAAAGTGGTTGATAAGAACACACAAGCTATCAGATATTTTATTGCATTTTACTGCAGGGATTTGAAAGCAATTCAAAAATCTTGTTTGTTTGTTTTTTTTCTTAAATCCAGACTATCTGGCTGATTTCTATCTCGACATGCTTTTATTCTCTGACTCAGGAGACCAAAAAAAATCCTCATCCGCGTAGCAACTTTGCGTGACAACAACGGCCTCGATTAAAATTATCATCATGTAACTTATAGTGGACCTCGGCACACCCTTTACTTCATCATGTCTGACACAAGCCGTCAAAGCTCATCTTTTGTTTCCAAGGTCGCCCACACTCTGTGTTCTATGGAAACTGTGGGCCAGATATCTACCAGCGACACCTCAGGTCCCAGAGAGCAAGTCAACAGGCGACAACCGATGGGTGCACTAGACTGGACTGACAACGTCAGAAGAGGAAACCAAGCAGGCTTGGGCACACTTTACAAATCTGTAATATTCCCAGGCAGGAGAGTAACGATGAGTCACTTATTTGGTTATTGTTCTTGTTATGAACCGCCTGGCTAATAAAATGAGAGTGAATAAAGAACTGGGTTTGAATGGGTGAGTGAATGTTCACAGTACTTCTCCCACTGTCAGAAGTAATTACTTCAGACTTTTAAAACACCCAGTCAGCCTTTGGTTTGATATTTTTTCAGTGAAATCAATTTGCCTTCAGTTTTTTTTTTCTTTTAAATCGCTAATTTAAGCATGTTAACCAGATGGAGATCTGCATCCCGCACACCAGTCTCTCCCTCCCAGCTGCCCCTCCATAGTTAAAGCTGTGAAGAGACTGTGCCTAATTGCTCCATGTTCCAAATTTAGCCCAAGTCAGCACAGCCTGACTGACCCCGAGGTTAGACTGCTCGGTAGCAATTCAGCAGATTAACATGAGAGATGAGGGGCACTCAGAGTGACACAGACGGAACTACTTCACAGAAATGCGTATCTGAGGACAGCGCACAATATATTACTATGCATTTTCTGTTAGAGGAAATGTAATAACTAAGTACTTCGTTCAGAATTTGCAAGTCGGCTAACATAACGACCTACAGACACCTTCTACTCGGTTATCACAGTGGCGCTGGCACAGAGAACGAGCAGCTGCTTTCATGTGCGATGTTAGAAACAAGTCACTGTAAACTTATTCAAGCTTGATAACAACCCAAAGTGAGTTTTCACAAGTTTGACACTGATGTGCAAAGAAGCACGCAGCGGAATTGTCCCAGTTTGTGGCCATTAAATTTACATATGCGCTATTCTTCAGAAGATATTTTTAAGGCACATTTGTGCTTCGTTTAGTCCCAGAAGCTATTTTTTCTTGTCTCAATTCAGGGAAATGGTTAAAAAACAACCACTGAGAAGAACATAGTACGTTTCACCTTAAAGCTATGATCTTACTGCTTATTTGAACCCTTTCTTATATAGAAATCTGCCCCGTACACCTATTATGCATAATGACTCAAATATGTAAGCAAATGTTAAAATTTCCTAGGAGTGAATGGTTATGCAGCAGTCAATGAAGCCAATAAAGTAACAGCAACTAAAGAGAAATAGAAGGTTGAGGTTACTATGAAACAGCTATTCACGTGAAACAATCTTTGACGGTGTAGCGCCTCTGTTGGACAGCTGCCTGACACGTCTCTCTGAAACGATGGATGCACTGATACTGTTGTGACACTAAACTCAAAATATGAATTAATGATGGTAGGAAAAACAAACATCCTGTTGTGCCTATGTCAAGAATCTACTATCAGCTATTTTGTATCAGATGCCCTTCCTGATACAACCCCAAAGGAATTTGTGTCTCCTCCCGAGACTGGAGAGTGAATGTAACCCACTACACGATGGAGTCACTGCAGGTGTGTCTATAGATCACTGCTGTGATTTCACAACAGCTGAGGGGGAGCAGTGACGCAAAAAAATCAAGATCTTTAACAGTCAGAAAAAAGTCAATACAGTCAGACTTAAACTTCAGTGTTTACAATAGGTGTCAACAATAAGTATTGTGGATTAGTGCATCCCTGGTGTCCCCCAAGTACCAATTTGAAGTCTCCCTTTAATAACCTGACGGTATTATATTTATGTTTCTTTTGTTCCACTGCTAAAGAAAGATCTGTGTAAAGTATTTATCCAATATTAATTTATGTACAGTAAATCTGGTCTAATAGGAAGAAAGGTTTTTTTAAATTTTGAAATTACAAGCTCGGGTAAAAAAAAAAAAATGGCCTTAGTGCTATCAAAGAATGCAAGACAACAAAGATTGTAATTTCTTCTCATTATTTTTCTCATTAAATGAGTGTCAGCTTATTTACAAAACCTGGCATATCTTAGCAAAGACATCTAGTGGGCCAAAATGAGCCCTAAAACGGACTGATTCTGGTCTACGAGCCACATGTTTTATACCACTTGCCTAAGCCAAGCTCTATGATCTAAACTTATTTTACAAGTAGAATGAAAAGGGCAGCATTAAAAGAGGAAGAAGCAGCAACATTATTATTGATATATATAAGACTTGTTATCAGTGATATCAGCACATCATCGGTAAATGAATTCCAGCGGTTACGAGCGGATCATAAAAGCCTGGTTAAAAAAAAGAAGAAGAAAAAAGGTGTGCATAGGAGCAAATAAAACTTGGCTTGGCTTTCGTGGTCTTTATATTGCTATGATATGATGTATGACAACAGCAGTGCTGCACTCGTGAGAACTGTAAGCCTTACTACTGAGCTGAGTGGAAATGCAGCGAGCTTAATTAAAGCTGCAGAGCAACCCCGTGAAGTGACGGCTTCACTGCTGCCTGTTGAGGAACTCCAGAAAACGAGGCTGTGTCGACAAGTTTGTCTACAGGCAAAAACAAAGACGCGGGCAACGACTCTGCAGAAAGCATTGCGATGCAAAAACAAAGGCGAAGCATTACCTATGGCATCGGTGTGATCCGTGCTGGTGCCGCAGAAATATGAAAGGGGGGGAAACTTGATTAGGAAGCCTTTTACTCCTCTGCAGAGGGTCTGCTCCACACACAGCACAAGTGTCAGTGTGGTGCGTCACGTTAAAGCCACAGTTGGTTGAGGGGAAACACAAAATAAGTGCGATTTGCACAAAACACAACAAATATCCCTTAGATTTAAAAGGTCCAATCAGTGACGAGACGAGCGGTGTGTGCAGAGAACCCCAGGTCGACAGACAGACACCTCCCACAGGACAGAGATGACAAGTTCGCCCGCTGCTGTCGCGGAGGCTGTGGGACTACTTTTCTCTCCGTGTTGTCTGTGTCCGGCTTCCAAAAACAAAAAAAACGATAACAGCCTCACTTAAAGGTGATGTATCCCGACCAGTGTCGGCACTCGGTCCGCTCTTGCCGCCTCCGTGTCGCTCCTCCGGGCTCGTACGATGCTATAAATCCGCTGCGGTCCACAGTGATTCCCCGTTTTCAAGCCATCAGACAGCGGATCCGTCTGCTCTGGGATCTTCTCCAGCGATGACTCGTCAAAGCGACTGCTGGTTTTTCACGCAGTAGAGCACCATCAATACACCGATGTGAGTAAGGATGCTGTAGCAGAGTAAGGCCGCCTTTCAAAATAAAACCAAACACTCCTCACGAGCGCGTACTGAAACTCAAGTTTCCTATATCCCACCTCTAAGCGACTTCAGTCGTGAAAGAACTGTCGTTGAGTACAAACTCATGCTGCCCTCAACAGATTCTATTTTCTTGAGGTACTTGAAGGATATATGTTGAAGTGATGGAGATCCAGCTGTGCCCCTGCCGGATCTACTGCGACAGCTTCAGAGATCTCTAGTTCTCGGTGCCATTCATTTAGAAAAGCTATTATATAATATGGGAAGTATTATTCAGTCATTAGAAATAAAAATAAACCTCGTGTTAATTGTTTAATTTATAATGTAGTTATGCCACAACGTAGAAAAATAGATCGGAAATTGATTTGATTTTTCTCAATTTATTGTTGATATTTGTCTAATAATTTATAGTTTTCCTTACTGAAAAGTAAGCAAAAACAGTTTTTGTTTTTTATTCTCATTTTTGGGCAAAATCAAATTCATTGCTGTCAGCAGACGTTTTTGATCTTATTTTGACAAGTCAAGGCGGAAACGGTTTTATTTCCTGCTGCGGTAATTTACAACAGCTAGGAGGCAAACTCGCGCATAATGAGCGGCCAGACAGCAGCAGCGTGAACCAACACACGCCGCTCATCGTGCTTTTATCTCTTTTGTTTTTAACACGTGCTTTGCCGTTTTTTTTAGACTAAATTGTTGAGGCTCTTCAACGACACCCCGATCATCTTTTCTTAAATAATGACTAAATTACCCTGAAAGGAAGAGACTTTTACATCAGCAGCAGGCCCTATGCTCACGTTTTCTTTAAAAAAAAAAAAAAAGATTTCTTATCTTCACTAATTAGCAAACACACTTCACGCTTCCTCCAGATTGTCAAGCAAATGTTATTTTACTAAAGCAACTGTTGTGAAAATCCCACACACAAAAATCTGAACTGGCTTGTAGATTGTGAAAGCTGCTGATTAATTTTCACAGTCATCCTCACCAACAGCTCACAGTTCAAGTTTCCACGGTTAATAGCAGGGTGATTCCCTCTTTGTCGTTGGTACACGAAAATCAGCTGGTAAAGAGTTGAAAAGGATGTGTTCACACCTGTGACTTCTACCTGTGTTTGTTACTGGCACTAGTGGCAAGGCTACAGCAAAAAGTGAGTCATTAACCTTTTTTCTTTTTTTTTTTGGAGTCTTCACATGGTCACCTGTAGTTTAATGTTCCATCGAAACAGGGATGAGTTTCTCAGCGCAGATCAAATGTTTCTAGCTGTTTCTTCGTTCCTGGTGTCTGTGTGTGAAGTGGTGTTCTTTTGCATGTGTGTGCATGCTGCACATTTTTATCCTGCGCTTTCCTTTAGGCAAAAAAAAAAAAAAAAAAAAAAGAGGGTAGAAAAAAAAAAAAAAAAAGGAATATGAGGTTGCAAAAACAGGTTAGCCAAGTACAGACTAAAGCAGATAACGTGTACAATAGCACTACTGAATGCAGGAAGTGTCCATAAAGATACGGCCTGTGACTTTCAAAATGCTAAATGTATCTTTGCAGGAGAACATATTTTGTTCCACAAAGTCACAGGCCACAACAAAGGCATCTGAAGTTCCCGTAAAGTGACAATGCTGCGCATCAATAAACATTTCTATAAGCTCCGCTTGCATCCTGACCCCACTGTGCTATAGTATGCAGCTAATCTCATTTAAAAGGCATAGTTGGGCATGTATCTATTTGCTTTCTTACTGTGAGTTGGCTGAGACGACTATCTGCTCATCTGTAATAAAGTTAAGCAAGCCTAATTAAAACTTAATATCCTAATGTGTGCATCCTAATATAATACATTCCAGACTAGGTCATTAGAACCTCAGGCACACACAGAGAGTTTATTGAGAATGTGCACGACCCAGATACTCCAACCTGCTTTCCTCCCACACAACAGGCTGAATAGGCATCGTGTCACTTTCCTATTTTTTTTACTATCTGGTTGGTGTTGGGGATTATGGATGACAGTTTGCTAAAATTTTCATTTTAATTCGTGGAAACTGCAGAAGAGAAGAAAAGCTTCACATAAATATTTAATATATAGTCACAAGAGATTTCTCATTTATCTCAGATTTAGTCAAAGGAAATGAGTAAGCATATCACCAAATGTCAAAATAGTCTTTTCACCTTTGACTACCACGTGTCTCTAATTCCAGGACGGTTGTTTCTTCTTTTCAAGCATAACCTGCAGAGAACTGAAAGCTTCTCCTTTCTCCACCCTTGTAGTGATTTCACAGGAAGTTACTTTGGTTTTCATTGACTCATTTGAAACTCTTTAATTGTCGTTGCAGGCAGTCACAGGACAGCTACAGTCGTGGAACAAAGAAAGCACAACCTCTGTCACTTCTAAGGTTTTAAATATCGGGAACTAACAGAAACAAATCTGGCCCTCAGCAGGTCTTAAAATGAAGTTAATATAACCTCAGATGAACAACAAAAAATGACATATTACACTGGCATTGCGTGTTTAGCTAAATATAAGCTAAAATGTATAAACAGTGCAAATTAAGTACACCCTTCTCCTTACTGTTACCGTAGGAGTTAACAGGGTATGTAGGTTAGGAGTAAATGTTGGAGTACAGGTATAAAATCAGAAGCTTTAGCAGTTTGCTGGTTTTGAGCATTCAGGTGCGTAACACATAATGCCAAGGAAGAACATCAGCCGTGATTTTAGATGAGCAGTTGTTGTGCTGCCAATAAACCAGGGAAGAGCTATAAGGTTATTTATGGATATTAAAGCTTACATTTAGAAAGATTATTCATAAGCGGAAAACGTTCAAGACATTTGCCAGTCGTTCCCAGGAGTACCAGAAAATTCTCCCCAAGGTCAGGCAATATGCAATGCTCAGAGAAAACGGAAAAGCCCAAGCGCCTCATCTCTACAGGCCTCAGTGAGGATGTTAATGACTGTCCAGTGAGAAACAAACATGACATCTATGGCTTGTTTGGAAAGGTTACGAGATAAAAGCTTCTTCTCTCTAAAAAGAACCTGAAAGCAGGTTTGCAGCAGGAGAGTAAAGTGGAGATGTTTGGCCATAATGCACAACGCCATATTTAGATGAAGCCAACTGTCAAACATGATGGTGGAGGTCCGATGATTTTGTCTTGTTGTGCAACCACAGGACCTGGGCACCTTGCAGTCACTGAGTCAACCATGAACTTCTTTGTATAGCAAAGTATTGTAAAGTCAAATATGAGGCTATTTGTACAACAGCTAAAGCTTGGCTGAAACTGGGGGATGTCACAGGGCAACGATCCTAAGCACAGAAGTAAATCTACAACAGAATGACCAAAAAATAAATAAATAAATAACTAAAAGAATCATGGTGTCGTGATGGTCCAGTCGAAGTTGAGACCTTAACCAGAAATGCTGTGGTGGGACTTTAAGAGGCACGCGAATAAACAAGTGCCCACAAACCTCAATGAACTGAAGAAGCATTGTAAAGAAGAGTGAGCCAAAAGTTCTCCACAACGACATGAGAAAGATTGATAAAGTCCTAAAGTGGTGCTAAGGGAAGAGTCCAAGCTATTAAATCATGGAGCGTACTTTGTGTACACACAATGCTTCTGCATTTTGGTTTAGTATTTGTTAAGCAAATAATTACACAGTATAACAAGTCATGTGTTCCGTTCCTCAGTCATTGTAATTAACTAATTCTAAGACCTGGAAAGGACTAGTTTTTTTTAAAATGTCCTGATATGTACAATCGTAGAACTGACAGAGGGCGTACTTTTTTTTTTTTTTTTACCATGACTGAACATTCAAGCAGACCATTTTAACTGAAATTCAGTAGCTTAGAGCTTCTAACAGGTTAAGCTTCATTCACAGACAAAGGGTTTTCTGAAATACACAACGCAACACTTCAACCGCTTCCTTTTTTGTAATTTCTCTTTATGCCCCAGTAACCTAATTTTATCTAACTTTGCTTCAAACGCAATGCTGCCCCACTCCAGTCCGTTTTGCTTGTACGACCTAATCCGGATTGCTGTTAGTTCTAGTTAAATGAGCAGCCATAAATCTAACGTTAAAAGAAAAATTAATGATTGAAGTTATGCCAAAAGCAGTAGCAGTTTTGTCTGCATTTATAATATCGCTCTTAAAATAACACTCTCATTCGTTTTTTAATATTAGGATGACAGCACTATTTTCATAGTCGTCAGGAAGTGTGATTGCTTAAATTCCAGTTTGCTTATTCCACCCTTTGGCTATATGGCCTCCACTACAACAGCATTTCATATTATCCCCAAGTTTTACTGATAAAAGTGCAACATTTCAGTATTATCTTTGCTTCTATATGGTAACGCATTATCAAACATCTCTTTAAAATGCATTTAAATATTTTTCATCCTTTACGGGAAGTGTGGACCGCGCTTTTCCATAGTACGTACCACAGCTTCTTTTTTGCAGCGCTCCTTACACCTGATAACGATACTAGAAGTGGTTTCTATGCGTTACAGCGCACGCTGTTAAAAACCGTCTTACTCTGGCCCTGAAACTCACCCACTCAGCACATGCAGAAGCAAGCAAAAGAGGAAGCTGGAGACCAAAGCTGAAACAAGAATATGTAAAGAGGAAATATGCAAAGGAGGGCTGCTGACATGGCAGTGCAAGTTCATGTTTGTATGCATACATCAGTTACTGGTGGGTGAATCTTAATGCGCTTTGAATTTATCTATATGTAAAAAAAAAAAAATATTGCACAATTAACACAGCATTGGTTCTTGTGTCCTGTGTTTGCTGATGTCAGAGAGAATCTGACCATCCAAGCAAGTTCCAGCAGGCTGGAGAATTTGTCCAAACTTGGCTCAGGTAGTCAAACTAAGCCTGTGTGTGTATCTTTCACTTAAATAAACACCAGGGTACGTCTTCTTGGCAACCTGTCTTTCTCACTGCTGCATCTCTTGCATGGAAACTGTGCAGTTTATGTTCCTCTTTAAGTGTTGTATCATATATTAATTTGATCAATGTGTGAGCCGTGACCAATCAGATGCCGGTTGGCTGCTATGATTACTAACTAATGTTTCTCTGCACTTTAAAAAAAAGAAAAGAAGTTTGAATTAGCATTTGACTAATTTCTTGTTATTCTAACTTTGCCTTCTGTATGTTTGGCAGCACTTAGAGCCAAGCTTGTTTAAACAACTAATTTCTGCTTTTGGAGTGCACTGATCAAAGACTGGAACAGAAATAACAGAGGACGAAAATAGCACGGTTGATGCTTTTAAGGTCCTTTCTTTCTTTCTTTCTTTCTTTCTCTCTTTCTTTCTTTCTTTCTTTCTTTCTTTCTTTCTTTCTTTCTTTCTTTCTCTATTTTGTATCGAAGCATCAGCGTACACTAAACCTATTTGAATTACTGCAATGAAAGTGTGTGGGTGCTTCTGAGTGTCAAAGGATGTGCTTTAAAAGCTCTCATTTTGCAACACTGAACTTGTCACTTCCCTTCTCAGTGATACTGCATGCGGCTCGCACTTTCTCACCATCTACTTTTCTTTTTCTTTTTTTCTTCTTTCTGAGTGCTTTTATGTGTGTGTGTGGACGGGTATTAGCATCTTTGTGGGGTCCAAAAATTGGAAGTTTACTATTCTCGTGGGGACCGAGAGCCCTTGTGGGGACCAAAATCCCGGTCCCACGAGTTTGAAGGCATTTTTGAGACTCAAAATGTGGTTTTAGTGTCAGGTTTACAATTAGGTTAGGGTAAGGGTCAGGGTTAGGCATTCATTTTTGATGGTTAGAGTTAGGGTAAGGGGCTAGGGAAAGTATTATGGCAATGAGATGTCCCCACAAGTTAAGAAAACCCAACGCGTGTGTGTGTGTGTGTGTAGCTTTTATAGAAAGCCTTGCACTAAGAAGGAATAAAAGCATCAATGTCTGGATCTACTGTGTAGTGTAGGCTAATGTTTGAGATAAGTAACTAATTTAGTGGTGTGTACTTGCAGTCAAATGGGATTAAGGGCAGAATAATTGTGCAATACAATCTTTTACCAGGTAGTGACACTAAAGAGTCCAATCTTTTATTGCCAAGGTTTGATTGGATTTTCACTCTGCGTTCTCCTTTTCTCCTTCCATACATCTCCACACAGACTTGTTAGAAACCCATTACTCTGCTCTTGGACAAACAAAATTTATCTACACTTGTTCTCACTCGCCCTGGTAACGGCCCAAATTGAAGGCAATTAACGTAAATGAGGTTGCTCTCCCTGCGGGCACATGAGCCCCTACATGGTAGGGGTTTTTCTGAACTGCAAAGGAGAAGAGAAGAGAGGTAATTATATATATGCCATATGTGAATATCTATCTATCTATCTATCTATCTATCTATCTATCTATCTATCTATCTATCTATCTATCTATCTATCTATCTATCTATCTATCTATCTATATGTATTTAATATATATATATATTTATTTATTTATTTATATTTTTTTTTTAAATTTTAAATACATTTTAATAAGTGGCGACATCCAGTCGCAATAATCTTCTGCATCTTTTTGCTTCCTGTTAATACCTGTGTGTTAGATCGGGTGTTAGATCTAAGCATTTACAAATACATCATAGTTTGAAGGTTTCAATCCTAGAATTTGTTGGGATATTTTTTAATGAAATTCAACTGCAAAATGCAGCTGAGAGAAGCCAGGACTCATAACATGTGTGTGCTTGTTCACACCACTGTATGCTCGCGTGTGCTGTAGTCTGCAGTCTGCCCTAAAACCACATTGTAAAAATAACAGTGGCCATAAATACCAAAATGTGTTCATGAAATATACTGTAAAGCCAATAACACAGGCTAAACCTTTTAGCTTGTGGCTCTTATTCCAGTTACTAGTTTTGCTAAATAGGCAGCTCAAGGTTCAACTGTATCCTGTCCGAATACAAATGAAAGTACAGAAGCTGTAAATGTGAGATGAACTGTGCCAGGGGCTCAACAACTGGCTGGACCAGACATGCAAGTGTACATCAGAAAAAACAGTTTCAAGGGTTGGCTGGGCCACCAGGGATGCAAGAAGCAAATGTATCCACTATAAAATTGTACATCGTTATTACTATAGTCAGTCAAAGATGTTTAGAATGGGATTATGGGATTTTTATATTTTTGCTCGTGCTTTTAAGTTAGGTCTATGTTATTGTTTCTGTGTGATGTGGTGATGTGTATACATGTGAATATAAAATCAATAAAAATTTGAATGACAAAAAAAAAAGATAAGCAGTGTCACTGGATTAAAAAAAAGAGCAGGTAGCAGGCGAGATGTTTTACATATTACTATTTTTTAAGATTTGTAAAAACAAAGCAATGACTGGGTGCACCATTTTTAATTATCTGCAGCTTTGTTTTCAAATTTAATTTCCTGTTTCAAAGGGAGAGAAGTTAAGTGAAGCCACATGAAAATCAGATTTCACTTTCAGAGCGTGTGCGAGTGTGTTTTTGTGCAAATAGATGTCTGCAAAATGGGTCCACTTCCACTTTACGCTTAAAGTAGGGGTAATTTTAGACACAAGAAAAGGCATTTTCAGCAAATCTACAATAGGAATATCAAAGCATTTTGCTTTTCTAAATTGTTGAGGACCTTGTATTTATATGAGCATGTGATTCATTTTGTATGCAGTCTCCGAGACGGTCTCCCACATTCAGTGCTTTGCCAACCTCTTTTATCAAAGCCCCCTTGCTGTGTGTGAGTCATTCAAATTTACAGCACCTTTGGAAACATCTAGTCATCATTGGAAGAAGAGTCTGCATCTTATAATAGAGTATAATAGATGCTGCGGGAAACCAGGCCAGAGACACACTTAAATTAGTAACAATCAATTTTAGACCCATTTTTCTTTATAACTTTTCTAAAGCTGTCACGCCTTGTCAGTGCTTTAACATTCTGCTTGAATAGCAAAATAGTTGTGAAGGTAAAAGTAATAAAGAACAGAATTGAATTTTATAAAAGGCCGACTCCACTCATAACCTATGTTTAAACAGTTATCATTAAAAGTGGAGGGTTATACTCTTTTAAGTTGTTGATAAGACCAAAGCCAACATTTTCACTTAATAGATGAATGAATGTTAAACAAACAAGATGTTGAGGTTTTGCAGAGATGTGATCACTAATCACGTGAGGTAAACTTGTCTAACATTTTGGACCTGTGATAATAATGGTGACAATGTTGGATCAAGTTCATAAGGCCCCAGTCACACAGGCCTAGAGACAAGTATAGAGCCATTTGGCAACCTCCAGTTATGAGGGAAAACTTTGCCCATGACATACATGCAAATACATGACATGACGTGTCATGGTTGGGCAGGGTGGGCTTTAGATTCTGTTTTTCTTTTTTCCTTTTTTTGTTAACGTATTTGCTCTTAGCCTCAGGTGGAGTTATTGGATTGGCACTGTGCCCGTGAATGGAAGTCTTTCTACCCTGGCTTTCCTCCCCTGACCTCTCTCCTACTATTTATTCAAGCTGGGTATTTCCAGGCAGATGGGTGCCACAGTTCTCTGCCAGATCATCCTCGCTAATGTGGTGACGCTCAAGGCTCCTTGGTTTTTAGTAGTTGCTTGTGCGTACCCCTGTGTAACCTCCTTGCGATTGCTTTGGTTCCAAGCAGACAGTCACAGAAACCTGTAATTTGCATGTATGATGTCAGCTAGTCTATAAACTCTCACCATCTACTCTCCGAGCAATTGCAAGACTGTAGAAAGTGTGGCACAAAACACAATGTCTGCAGTTCTAATGCACAATTTTGACTTTGATAGTTAAGGTTCTCTATAGGGGTGAGTTTCAGTAATCGATTTTCTGATTTAAATCGATTTTATCTTTAATTAAGCAATATCGATTCATTAAAATCCTGAATCGGTTTTTAAATATAAATGTATTTTGCCAGATATTCCATAATCTCAGGTTAAAGCTCACAAAACTATTTCCGCAACCACAAATCAGCTAAACAATAAATAAGAGCAGGTACATGTATTCTGCACAAAGACGTGAGCACAAAGCGCATACCCGATGCATCAGAGTCAGTGAGATGTCGGCTTTCTCACCCGACGGCACGTACACGAGCGCGCCATCTGGGCTGAAAGCCGACAGCTCACAGATTTTGATGCATCGGGTCCGCGCTTTGTGTTAACGTCTTTTTTTGCGCTAGATAGTTGAAGCTGCAGGTTTCATTACTCTCCAACCAAAACTGACTGAAGCAGCAGCAAAAGATGATCAAAACTATGCTTCATATTTCGCTTCACATAAACATCGTCATGAATTCGTTCTTACTTTTGCTGTTTTTCTGACCTTCTGAGGAATCGAATTGCATTGAAATCGTGGATCAAATCGAATCGGGACCTTGTGAATCGGAATCGAATCCATTCTAGAAATCAGTGACGATACCCTCTCCTAGTTTTATATTTCTAGTTTGCGATGCACTTTTTTCAAGTTTTACTGCCGTTTGGAGAGTAGTTGGCGAATGTTTACAGACATTACAGACAAATGTGGCAATTTGCCAGTGACCAGAGCAATTGCAGGCAGGTTTTTGGTGCAGTGCCCTCTTTTTGCAATTCATTTTACCTAGTAACAGTTATCAACCTTCAAGAACCACTCAGTACTCATTGTCAAATTGTTAGGTTATATTTATAGCTCAACAAAGAGCCACTAATATTATTTTAAGTGGACATCGAGACATATTGATTCCATTCAAGCTTTCAGTAGGTGTCGGGCATCATGACTGAAATGTTTTTTTATTACTTATATATTCTTTTAGCAGCAGAAAAAACAAAAAAAAACAACAACTTTAAACTGGGCATTTAGCCAAGACTATAAGAAGCCAATTAAGCTGAAGTGACAGTAAAACAACAAATTGCACCACACTAAAGAGTCTCTTCAGCTGGTCCAATTTCAAACCAGTTAGTGAATGTAGAGGCGGTTTAATAGTGCAGTTCCCAATCAGTCTGACCTCTTTAATTTCCACAGGCTAAAGCATTGTTTTATTAATAATGCCAAAGACTTGTCAAAAATCCAGCTTTAAAAACTCACATGCACTTGTCTTTATATCAGGGCTAAGCATGAGTACCTGCCAGCTGAATGTGTTATACCCTATATTTGCTTCATACAGAGATTAGTGTGCTTGTATGTGTACGAAAAGACTAAAGTGGCAAACTACAACACATGTCCTGAACAGGTGGAAGATGAAAGTGTGCACCTGCTCATCTGTCAGTAAAAACAAACAAGTGCTTTGATCTGTTGCACCGTCATCCCACAGTACCCTGCTGCATCGGATGTGCATGCTTATCTGCTAATGCGGGCGTGACAGTGTGAGTTTTGTTTTCGCCCACCGATGCTTACGGTATCAGATCAAATAACAAGTTTAGATATGCAAATTTACCTTATTAACTTTGAAATTGTGAAGTGTTTTGTCCTTTGAGCCAGAGTGCGTGGGGTTTTTGTGTATTATGGGTATTGTGGGGACATTGTACCATTGGGTATGTGCCTAATAAATCATAAATCATTCAGGTAAATCATAAAGGTTAAGACATTTAGGTTTAACATAAGGCTAGTCAAGTAGTATTTATGCTTTGGAGTGACTGTAATGTCCCCTGATGTGATGGAGACATGACTGTGTGTACATGTGTGTGTGCGTGTGTGTTTGTGTGTGCGTGTGTGTGTCTGGGTATGTGCGTGGGCACTGCAATGAAAACCTTTGGAGCATAAAGGCCCTTTTATCAGTGCTTGGATGAGAGACTGGCACTGTCTGCTTAGTGTATGTGTGTGTATGACAGCGATGTAGAAAGCGAGAGGTCAGTACTGCCTGGTACTCAGCAGCTGAAGGCCTATCTATGTGTGTGTAAGACAGAGAGAGAAGGACAGACAGAAAGAGAAAGAGAGAGCTGGAATGAGAGCATGAACAAATGACTAATGGCACAAAAACAATGCATAATGACAACGTGTCACATCACATTTGATTTTAGGTCTTTTGGAGTTCGAATCAAGTCTTAAGTCATTTAAGACAAGCCCAAGATAAGCTTCAAATGAGGTCTCAAGCAGTGTCTCAATTAACAGTTTGCTTTACCCCACCCTGCTTTGTTATTGTTGCATTGTCTTTCACAGTCTCCATGCCCACATGGCTCACGTGCAGGCTCCTTGATTCCAAATAAAGATAGCAGCTTCCCATGTCTTGTTGGGACTCGCCAACTAAAATGACAGCTGTTGCTGACAAATTTAATACACTGTAACTTGTTGGTGATGAGCTTGTATTAGCAATATACATTATGTATTAGCACTAAGGTTAAAACCAATGTTGTATAAGCTGCTAGCCTTTGACGTTACGTTGAGCCCACTTGTCCAAGTGTTCCTTTCTTGACCAGAAACATTTAGATGCATGAACAGACAGAGCATTGCAATCCCTGAGTTAAAGATACATCCCATAATGCACCGAGACACATATTCAGTGTTGAATGTTTTGGGTCTTTCAACATCATTCAACCTCACCCAGCCAAGCCAGCCAGGGTTGATCAAGTCCTGGCTTGTGTTTCAGCAGCACTGGCCCACAGACCATTCCTCCTGATTCAAAGCCATCTGGAAGCCCTCCATGGCAGACTTGATTGCTTTCCTTTTTGTAGCCCTTGAGATCCCAAGTAGCTCGTAGACCTTGCACAGAGGCTTACAAAAAAAGCCTCTGCACACCCCTTCGATGGGCTCACACCATGCCTTGCAGCCTCTCCTTCAATAGAAGAAGAAGCTCCTGGTGTTTAAACAGCCTCCTGTTATTAGTGGGCTTAAACCACAGCCACCCAGTTGAGTTAGTCAAATGAGATCTCTTCCTAGGGTAACTTTGGTGGGCGTAGTTCAACTTTTTCCAGCTGTTTACATAGATATCCATGCAAAGTAGCTTCCTTAACACTGGTAAGACTGTAGATGGCATTTGTTGCATCCGTACATGTATGTGTCATCATTCACGTACACAGGACGTCCCAAACAAGGACACTTTCATAGAAAAATCGCTTCAGAATTCTAAGTTTACACCATGCTGCCACTTTAACATATTTATTTACCTTTTTCCTGCATTGCCTCAACCAAGCTCTTGCTGGATAATTTTAGAAAGTGCACACTGCTTCTTCTTGTTTACAGCTTGTATATAAAAAGCAAGTCAGCAGTGCTCTCTAAAATGCATTCTATTGCATTCCCAGTAAAGGCCTCAGAGAAACAATTCATACCTTAACTCCTCATTATAAGTGTCATGCCTGCAGCTGTAAGTAGATTTAAAACACCACATGGTCCTTCAAGGGTTTTTGTGGGAGGACACTATTCACCCTGATCCATGCAGTATGTGTATCACTTTGACTCATGACTCATTTTTTCAACGGATTGAAATGCCTGCATGCAAATCACAACAGATGTCTGTTTGGATGCTATAAATAACCTACATTCCATTGAAAGTTCAGGCCGTTGAAGTTTTTTTGCTCCCATTCAGTGTTTTGCACAGAGTTATAAGTGATTCACAACAAGTCAAGTTGAGTCAAGTCAGTCTTATCTATCTAGTCCACTATCACATATCGCATTTGCCTCAAGGTGGTTTAGTATGTGTACAACATTCAGCCCTCTTTTGTAATTCTTTTATGAATTTGGAAAGGAAACTAAATACCTCTAAAATACTCTGAGGAGGAGCACAAATCACACTTTCAAAAAAAAAAAAAAAAGCAACACTTTCATACAGTATTGTTTACAGTCAATCTAAAGTGCTACATGAAGAGCTGAAGCAGCACAAAGTTCTGGGATTACTGAAGCAAAAATGAAACACATGAGCTTAAGAGCTAACTGCTCTTTAGTTCATATTTCCACATTCAGTAGTTAAAAACCTCCTCGATGCACTCCTTCAAACCTTCTCCATAAAGTGCCATTTTATCTTTACAATGACATACTATTTTTAGTGCGATTACACATTTAGCTGCTGGTCAAAAACACACTGCAACACTGTAAGTCTCTGTAAGTCATGGCAGTAAGTGAAGATTTTAGCCCATAAGTGGAACTATTTTGTCTCCACAGCAGGTATTATTTTGAGCAAGAACTGGGTTAAAGTCGGCGTGCTCTCTAGCTGGCACGGGCCAAAGACTCTCTGTTTCTAGGAACCGAAGAATGAAGAGGTTTGGCTGAGTAATGAGGTGTCTCACGTAAACAGTGGTTTCTAGGAACGATTACGGAATTTAAAAAAAAAAAACTTGTGGGGAGAAAAGTTAGCTTTTAACCTCTCATTTACAGATTAACTAGGAATTTATTGCTTAAATGGGCCAACAAACTTCACAAAAGTCAAGTAGCCCATTTTGGGCTGTTAAATAATTACTATTCATCTCCAAATCCCTTAAAGACGACAGATGTTTAATTCTGGAAAACCACAAAAGCAAAAATAATTTCTCGGATTGTGTCAGCTGAGATTAATACAGTTCCTGGAAGCTTAAAGCAGCAAACTAAAAAAGAAGTGAAAGGGAAGATATTTCTGCTTTTAACCACGTTGGCAAATATCTATAATTTGAGAGAAAAAGCTCTGTACCAAAGATGTATTGCATAATAGTTCTAGTAAGCTGCTTATCTTTAATGCTGACACAACCATTTAGTGGTTGTATTGTCCATTTTTTTAAAATTAAATATCATCGGATTTATCTGTGATGTTAGTTTTAGTGTCAAGCATATTAGTGTGGCGACTGCTCCTAAAGGACACCTTTGTTTATAATGTCAGGCTATTTTTTGTTTCATGATGTGCCAAATGTTTGCAGTTGGTAAACGGTCAGGACTGCAGGCGCCCACTTTCTCCTATGAAGTCATGCTGCTGTAAAAGATACTCTTCAGTTCAGCATTGTCTTGCTGAAATATGCAAAGGCTTTTCCTAAAAATGCTCTAAAACCTTCGAGCACTGATTTAGCCTTTCCAGTGCAAGATGCTATTTCCATATGCTTTTGAACTGAAGGCTGCTCTTGCTCATCTTTAGTCTGGAAGAATTTCAAATTTCGATTTGTCTGAACACAGAATAATGTTCCAGATTGTCTCAGTCAATTTTAAAAGAGCTTGGGCCCACAGAAGATGATGAATTTTCAGGATCATGTTCATGTATGGCCTTTTCTGTGCACGATTCACTTTATAGATAGCACAGTAAACTGTGTTGACATACAGCGATTTCTCAAAGTGTTCCTGAGCCGATGCTGTGTTTTTGGTGAAATTCTAATGTAGTGCTACCAGAGGACTAAAGATCACTGGTCCTTTGCACATAGTTGATATTATGTACTGTAGATGATGCTGTGCACAAACTCTTTTCATTTTACATTTTAAAATGTTCTTCTAAAATTGTTCCACAAATTGCAGAAAGTTTTTTGCAGACTGGTGAACTAACAGCTATCTTTACTTCTGAGAATCCTGGATGCCCTTTTTATATCAAATCATGTTACTAACCTGTTACCAATGAACCTAATGAGTTTAAAAAAAGTTCCTACACCTGTTTGTTTGTAGTAGCGCCTTTTGTTGTCCAACCTCAACCTTATTTTTAGATCTGTTGTTCAAAATGATTGAAAATTAACTAATATTTTCCATAAAATAATAAAATATCTCAGTTTAACATATAATATGTTTTCTATGTTCTATTGAAAATAAAATGTGGGATTAGGATATTTGCAAATCACCGCATTCAGCTTATATTAACATTTCACATATTGAACCACCTTCTTTCATTGGGGTTGTACAAAATGGCTAACAAGTTACATAATTTCTATACTTTAAAAGACAACTTAAATTACATTGCATCAGAATAGACTATAACATATACACAAAACTTTTTTGTATTGCTACATTGTTTCTGAATTCGCTGTGTGCTACATTCTTTCACTTCACATATTGAAACTCTTCCCTTCTGTTATTTTTGAGGATTTGTGTTTAGAGTGGCGTATTTAGTTAATTTCAACCTTTCCCAAAAACAACTGAATGTTAACGTCTTTTAACAAGAGAAAAGTAAAGACTTTAAATACATATACACAAATACACAACATACTGTTGCTGTATTTATTTATTTTATTTATTTTAAAGCTTCACAGTTAACTAAAAAAGAAAAAAATCACTGTCGATGACAATAAATGACACAGGAGGATTTGAAGTCAACTATGGTCAATCACTTGTTAGCTAATATAGCAGCTAGCTGGCTAAACTTAGTTTCGTCTTTGCTAACATTGTCACCAGCACATTATTACCTAATGTCAGATCATTATTAACTATGTGGAGTTTTAACTGGAATTTATGTTGTATTTCTTTATTGACGATGTTAATTACTAGACTGATTTTATAAGTCATTGTTCAGTTTTCTTTAAGTGTTGTAGGTGGGCAGAGCAGGTGAATTACGTAAAGGGAATCTGTTTAAACGTGGTAAAATAGGCTGAATAGAAACCAGTACACTGGCTGTTAGATGCAACCAAAACTTCTGTGGAAAGCCTAATATTTTTTAAGTGGTATGAAAAATGTTACAAAGGTAACCTTGACAGTAGCAAAGCATTTCATTCATCAATAGTAGTGGGCAGCCATGCAGATAGTTTTGGTATTATGTGCCCAGTTTTTGAGATAACTGCATCTTTTATATGGCCTGTGTCCACATAATGTATTATGGAGCATGGTTTCACAGACCCTTGGCTCCTTGAATTTAAAAAGGTGGAAACTCCCAACAATGAAGCCTCAGTGCTTTAATGGGAACACATCTGACCTCAGTTAATTTGACAGAAATACAGCAATGCGTTTGTTGTGCAAACAGGCACATTTAGACACATTTTGGTGTGCACTGGATGGTTTGTATGGGTCGGTCAGCCTCAAAGAAGGGCACATGGTCACAGTCTAACCATTAAAAAAATGTATTTGTTTTCGACATGATGGGTTATTTAGCCTTTTAGAATTTTAAATAGATTAAAGGGCAGAATACTGGCAAAAAAAAACAGAGGGAAACTGAAAGAGTGCAAAGCGAGAGTCAGGCACAGAGAGAGACCAGGATAGGCTGAATAAGCTGTTTGTTTGTCCCTCTGTTGTCCACCCTGGCCTTGCCTGGTGCTTGGTGCCTGGCGTCCAGGGTGATTTCCCTTCACAACGACCACTGCCACTCTTGCATTAGTATTTTCACTGCTGTGAGGGCAGAACTCAAGGGTGTACGTGTGTTTAGTTGCTTGCTTCTCAACGGGCCTCATTATGCAGGGAATGGGAAAGACCGAGAGAGGAGAGCAGGGCCGAGACATCGACCTGACATCGCTGAGATCCACCATGCCAGCCAGCGGCCCCCTTCAGGTTAGTATACCTAAAAAGGCAGAAAAACCTATGAAAACTATAGATGCATCGTTTATTTTAATAAGCAAAAGTGTTGCCTTTCTATCTGCCTTCCGTTTATTTCTCCCTCCTCCTTAGTTCCTGTTTCCCTCACTATTTAATCTTACTTTTTTCTTAGTCCTGAGAGTTTGTTACTCTGAATCATTGCTTCTATCTTGGCTTTACCACAAAGCTGTGGTATGTTCTGCCTGTGTGAGAGCTGAGGATCAAAGGGCTGCTCTGTGGTTCTCTAGGTTAGCTTAAGTGCTTGTACTCTATCCCAAGACTAAGACACGACTACAGCATCCATCAAATATCAATTAGGGCCTGGGTGCGAAGGCTAATAATGCTTTTTAAAGTAGCTGTGGGTCAAAGAAACTCAACCGAATATGGAGAAAGAAAAAGGGGTCGAAGTACAGTTGAAGTTTTTAGAGGTTGCATTTATGTTTTGATATTCCCATACTTTACACACACATTTAAGGTACATTTTGTTTATTTTTAAATATTTTGGATAATATTCAAAAAGATTAAAGCTTCTTTTTTCAAATAATCATCTGACTGAAATTTACAGAAGTTATAGATATTTACATAACAGTTCCTGGTGTCTTCTGATGGCCTGTAATAGAGGTAACAGGGTTCCTGCACATCAACCAGCAGGGCTATCAGTTACTGGAACAGTATTTTTAGCTACACAGTCTCCAGTGAACAAAGTGGTATTACTTAAGACAAGCTGTTGGTGGTGTGTGTGTGTGTGTGTGTGTGTGTGTGTGACACACTGACAGATGTGAAAGAAAGAGTATTTGCTTCATCATTATATTTAAATATAAATTTATATACATATAAATCATATATATAAATTTATTGTATATACACCATTTAATGTATATGTGATGTGTGTGATGTGTGTAAAATTATCAATGAGATAAGCAGAATTCTGGATCTTAAAAAAATTGTTGTTTGCTTTTTTTTGTACATACATTTTTGTAAATGCATGCTTTTTCAATACAGACAGTAATTACCATTTTCTGTCACCCCGCTACAGTTATCACATTAGTGATAACTTCATTCTATCTCATAGGTTAGCTCCCTGCTAACCACATCCAAATGAAGCATGAATGCGTGTACTGTTTATTCATAAAACTCAGATTCATAACACACTCTTTCACTTTTCACTAGTTCTGTTTGGATAAGTCGTAATCTGATAACAGTTAAACGGAGAATAATGTTACAGTTTATTGAAATGGTATTCAGCTTATCTGTAGTACGGTTTATGAATATGAATGAATGTGAATATATTAGCAGCAATTAACAAGATGTGAAGACTTGAAGAGAGAGAAGAAAAGGGCTTGTGTGGATAAGCTGTAAGCTGTACCATTTGGCCACGTCCTGCCACTAGTGACTGCAGTGATAATAATATCACTATCATATCACTATTTATATCTGCAGATGTCAAGTCCTGCCCAGAACTATTCATTTGAACCATAGTGGCATAATTATATGATGACATACGCAGGGAGGGAAATGTGGGATCTTGAGTGAAGCAGAAACGAGTTTACCAAAGCATGTGCGTGCACATGATTGCGTATTTAAGCAAGCATGTGTGTTTAAGAAATCACTCTTACAGCACAATATGCATCCTGTATGTTATGCCAGCTCACACTTGTGGTCTGTATGTATGTGCCTAATGCTAATGCTATTATGCATGTCATATGTGTTGTTTTCTGCCAACAGCCAGTTTAAGATCAAAGCAACACTTGCATCAAGGTGCTTTAAAACCTCCAGTATTCTGGTGAATACTCCATCAGTCAGATTACCTTCTCTGAGCAAGCACTTTGTGACTGTGGGAAAGAAAAGCTCCCTTTTAACAGGAAGAAACAGCCAGAAAAACCAGGCTGGGGGAGTTGCAGTCATCGGCAGCGATGAGAGCAAAAAATTGCATCTTAAGAATAATAAAAAATGTTGCTAAATAAGGGTGTCAGATATACACAGTGCTTTTGGTGACTATTTAGTGACACTCAGAATATTTTTCTCATTTGATAAAAAAAATACAAATCTATAAAATAATATAATATAATATAAAATATATAAATAAATAAATATAAAATAATAATATAAAATAAAAAAATTAAGCTTGATATAAGCAGTTGTCCAGTTAGTCATCTGTCCAGGCTTTACCTCACCTCCTGCTCAGCGTCATCTGTAAAAGGCTCCAGCCCTCATAATGTGATCCAAGATAACAAAGTAGAGCTGATGAATTGCTGGGACCATTCAAATGATCTTTTAGGATAAGATTTAGATTCATATATGCTACTGTGAAATAAAACAGAACTTTGAACTCTGCTGATACAGAATTATTACCCAGAAGGATCTGCTTGATTTTAATTGGATTTCTTGGTTTTGAGTTCATGACATCTTTGTAGTATCCTGATATAATGCAGTAGCATAGCTTCAGAGTAAAAGCTTCTCCAAAGGGAAACATATTATTTGCTGAAATTAGATCTATGAGGCTGTTCATTCAGTGTCTCTGTGAACCTGTCATGATGAATCTATTTCCATGGTGTGAAAGCTTTACACCTCTAAGTCACTCTCTATGTATAGAGCACAGCAACAGGGTGTGGAGCGCCAATACAGAATTAGGAGGAATCACACGGCCTCTTCAAGCTTGACAGTCATGTTTCAAAGAAAGAGAATGACCAAACAGTTTGAGGAAAATGTGCATGGTAAGTTAAGTGATTAAACAGTATGAGAGAAAAACCCTCTTATTCTTAGTGTTTGGTTGTAAACAAGTCCTTACGATTACTTGGAGAAATCAATAAAGTGAAAATAGCCTTAAAGCAGACAATAAAGACTAGAATTTGGTGTGAGCACTTTAATGTTTGCTGCTCTTCCAACACGTGGATCTCTCTGGTTAACAGCATTGCTAAATTTTATACTTATAGATTAAATGTTGCATGTTTTGTCAAAGATTTCTAGCTTTTTCAGTGGTGACATTCAGCTTCCACAGTGTATGTTGCAGACATAGAAATGGCATCAATATCTTAGTGTTAGGACTCAAGGCAAAAAATAAAAATTGAAACACAGGCATGAGAATTATTTCAGAGAAGTGTAAAATCATGTGAGCAAGACTGAGCTTGTGACTTTGGTAGATGTCAGGAAAGAAAGTTCACTTCAGACTAAGTCTTGCATGCCAATCTCAGAAAACGGTAGTAGTGTGTGCGTATCCGTATTTGGTACGATCACCTTTATTCTTCAACTCAGCCTGAACTCTTCTAAGCAAGCTTTCTATGATTTCTTAAGGTAGTCTTCAGGAATAGTTCTCCAGACTTCTTGATCATCATTCAAAGCTCTTCTTTGGATGTTGGCTTTCTTTTGTTCCATTCTCTGTTGAGATGATCTGACACTGCTTACATAATGTCAAAGTCCAGGCTCAACATTATTCACTGGGCTGACAGTATTCCCTTGTGTGTTCTTCTGTCTGGGTACGCCTTTACTGCCCTGGCAGTGTGTTTGGGGTCATTTTCATGCTGAAAAAGAAATATGCTTCCAATCAGACACTTTCAGATGCTTTCCATAATATTGCGCAGTGGATCGAAATCTGACCATACTCTTCTTCATTCAGTCCAGGTTTTCTGTAGCTTGGCATACCTCAGCCTTTTCTCCCTGTTTCCTTTCCTTAAGAATTGTGTCTTGGCAACCACCCTTCCACTGAGACCATTACTGAGGCTGTGGTGAATAGTAGAGGAATCATCTGAAGGGTCAGATGCATCTCTCAGGTCCTGTGTCAGGTCTTTCCCACATAGCACAATGGGTATGGCCCGGGTCTGGCCCGCATACCCCAAAGAATGACGGCCCTTTGGTGGCCCAGATCGGGTTTGCCAGAGGTTGCCAGCACAAGGCCAGTTGCAGACACACTGGTGGTCCTGTGCTGGCCCAGAACAGTTTCAGCTCATGCCCCAGATTCCAGCCTAATGTGTACCTTAATCAAGCAATCTAATAACAACATTTGCCGGAACATAATGGAATGGCCTGATTCTTATATAGCACTTTTCTACTCTCCCAGATTACACAAAGTGCCACATTCAATCAGTCACACACTTTCTCTAATCTGAGTGCTTTCTAACTACACCGATACACATTCAAACTCTTGACATGCAGACTGGAAGAGCCAGGGAGCAAACCACTAACCTTCTGATCAGTAGGTGACCTGCTCTACCTCCTGAGCTACAGCCACCTGGTGGTAAACATGAGTAAACCCTCACTAGATTTTGGATTAAGTGTACACTCACAAACCCGTCAAACTATTTGGGTCTTCTAACTAAAACAGGCCTAAAACAGACCTGTTTTCTATGAGCCCGGGCCATATAAACCAAACCACAATCGGGCCAGATGTGGCATGCCATCACATAAACAGTGCCATCTATGCCAGGCCTGGCCCATATCTGGATGACATACCACTTACCTTGCCAGAAGTCAGGAAGCAGGGCTAGCTTGATACCAGATCCGGGCCAGACCTGTCTGCTATGTAGGTTGCTGGATTTTTTCCTATTTCTCAGGACATGACTTTCAGATACTGTTTATCTGCTGTAGATAGTTTTTTTGTTTGTTTTTTTTTAGGTCTGCCACCTCTTCTTTTGTCCTCCACTTGTCTAGTTTGCTTAGGTCCTACCTAATAACTCTTTGGGAAAACTCTTTGTTGGTGCAAAAATACTGTTTTACACCTATCAGACTGTGTTATCTTGAGATTTTCAGATTAAACTAAAGAAAAAAATGTTTTTGTGACAGGCTATTAACAAAGTTCCTGAAAATAGAGTTCTTTGTTAGATAAGATCCTGTTACACTGGTTCAGTAAACACAAAATAATTCATCTGACAATGGTCAAGTACAAGAATTGGACTGAAAATGGATAGAAAAGCAGCAAATATATACAAAAAGAAAAGTAAAAAAAGATGAGAGCTATTGCTCAAGACCACATTAAAAATTCCAGGAAAGTCTGGCTTCTTCAAAACAAAATATAGTGTACATTACTGTAGTATCAAGGACTATGTAACAAAACTTTGTTTTTGATGTATATTTATGCTTTGTCCTTCTTGTTTCTTGAGCTATGCATCGCATCACATCAGTTCAATTCAACTCTATTTATATAGTGCCAAATCACAATAACAACTGTTTTGGGGAGACCAACATTTATTTGCACAAGTGTCCCACTTATGGGCTCAAAAGGCAAGAACCCATCATAGTAGATATGTTTTAAAGCTAGGTTAAGGACTACGAGTTGTTGATTAGAAATGGCCTCTAAAGTTATGGAAACACAAGTCTGTGTGCATGTCTGTGATTGTGTGTGTAACCACCTCTTGGCCCCTGCATGGCAAATGCCAAATTCTGAGTGTAGGTGTGAAGTATGAGAGTGTATGCGTGTCTCTGTAATTCTGGGAACTTTCATCTGAGGCCCGGCCGAGGGTCATCTTTAACTGACAGTTGATGTTGTTGTTGTTTATTGAATCATGTTGTATAATAGGTGTAACCAAACTGTGGGTCACATTCTTTTCCATTGTATATGTGTGCAAGTAGAAAGAGTTGTGTAATTTACCAGATATGCACAGCACAGTGTGAGTAGCTTGTAATTTCATGATACAGCACAGTTGTCACCAGCCACTAGAATATGTCCAAAGCAACTTGTTTTTAAAAAGCTAATCACATGGTGCTAATCAGCAATGATTCCTTGGTTGCAATAGGATGCTTTTTAGAAGATAACAAATTGGGAATTTTTTTTTAGCAAGATAATTTTTAGAAACAACATTTTTTGAAGTTTAAATGCCATTGACAATGAACTATACCACAGTTTGCCGAGCTTGTTTTCAGCGTCATAACCTTGAATATCCAGGCCTCTCATGTCTTACTTAGCTACTTGTTATCAGAGATCTTTTCAGGGACACATAAAAAAAATCAAAATGTAGTTATAAAACTGTAGCATTAAAAGTGAACGTTAACGCTTTTGTTGATCAGAGACATCTAACCAAAAACCCATTTTAAAAACTGTATTTAAAATAAGGGAAACAGAGGTGCAAAATTCTAACTTATGTCTGGGTTCAAAGGTGGCCTCTATAAATGTTTTGGCAGTTTGCTGGTTTGGATGTCAGACTATGCAACGCTCAGAAATATTTAAAATAGGATCTCAGACTTAACATGCCTCACTTAGCATGATAATTGTTAAATTTCATGACCGTGCAATTAGAAAAAAACTGTACAAGTATGGCTTGTTTTAAAGGGTTACCAGGGAAATGCCTCTGGTCTTTTAAAAGAACGGGACTTTGCAAAGTTGCAGCAAATCACAAGACCTCTGGTACAATATTCTTGACCATAATGCACGGTATTACATGTGATTTAAAACAAACACAGCATATCAGCAGAAACAACTCATACCAACTGTCAACACAGTGGTGGAGGGGTGATAATTTGAGCTTGTTTTGTAGCCACAGGACATAGTAGGCTCCTTGCAGTCATTGAGTCAACCATGAGCACTTTATATACCAAAATATTCTAGAGTCAAATGTGAGGACATCTGTTTGACTGCTAAAAATTGGTCAGAACTGGGTCATGTAATATGACTTTGATCCCACAGAAGTATATCTACAACCGAATGACTAAAAAAAAAAAGTGCTGTGCATAAATGAAAGCAGGATATTAGCCAATTAAGCATTTCTGCTTAATGATTTTTGTTCGCAAATATATCATACTTGCCCTTGTCTGTGTGATTTTCCCCTATCTTTTTTCTGTTTTCCTTATCTTTTTCTTCTTCTTTTCCTTGTTACCCTGATCCTCCTTTCATTTCTCTCTATTTTTGTTCTTCCGCTCTTCTCTGTCCAGGGGGCATACTGTGTTTTCTTTTCATTTTACAGGGGAAATGACAGCTAACTCAGTTTGAATCTAAAACAGTTCTAAAAGGAGTCATGCCCATTTGTGTGTGTGTGTGTGTGTGTGTGAAAAGGTTCTCTCTTTTGAGAGAGTGTGTGTGTTAAAAAAAGACCAAGATGAATGATACCAGATGAAACTTTAGATCTCACCGCATATAAATTATCACACAAGAACCAGTTTGCCATCTCTTGTTTTGTTCTATTCCTAAACCCACAATTATAGTGTCACACTGAAAAAAAGCAGATGTATGGCACAAGTATTCTCATGACACACACAAGTCCACCGTTTTACTTCCACTTCAGTGGGATTTAAAGTCTTTGTATATTAGAACTTGTCTGTATGACATATTTCATGAAGACATTGTTTGTCAAACTAACCAACAAGCATCTTTAAAAATTGGAGCTGATTTTTACATGTGAAATAAATCATTAATAGCAGCTTTAAGGCCAAGAGCTTTGTGACAGACTTTTGTTCTTCACCCACTTGTTCCAGTCATAGTTGCCAAGAAAAAGCAGGAAACCCCCCATTTTAATGACGAGGGTTCCCTGCTGGGACAGTAACTCACAACACTGTAAGTCATGCATACAAAGAGATGAACGTAAATCAGAGATGAACACCAGGCTTATAAATCCAACTTCTCCATACGCCAGTCTTCTCACATGCTCTGTGTACACACCCTTCTCATAAAAACATTTTCGAAGAATTATGTATCGCTTCTCCGCAGCATTTACAACTATATTCAACTACAGTTTGAGCTGCCTGCAACCTGCACGATGTGAGGCTGTGCTCAAATTGTTGCCACATAAATATAGAGATACCCACATATGCACAGATCCGTGAAAACGCATTAACATAAAATTGGGCATAAAAACGAACAAAGTCATAAACACATGCAGTACTTAAGAGGCTGCATGTGGTAGGGATTGTGATTAATAAAGTCTTCTTGTTTATTGATGCACAGTGGACCAGAACCTTTCATCTAACTCTTGGAGAAGATAGTGAATAAACATATTTCCCCAAAAGGCTGAACTATTTCTTTAAGAGAGAGAAGTGATAGAAAACACATGAGAAGGCGGGGAGTAGAACCGAAGGGAGACGCAGCTTGGCGTGTAGAGAAAAAGAAAAAGTTATTTGGGCCATGCAAACACACGTACAGAATCTGATCTCATCTTTGTTGATGAAATGCATTGCTGTGTGCTGGGCTGCTGGCCAGTGCGGCGCATGTGTCTGTGTGAGCATGTGTGTGTTTATGTTAATTGAGGGTTGATGTAGAGGTAAATACAGACCTCTCTTTATCTGTGTTTTCCTTTCCTCCGACATGAGTAGTAGGTCAGTGGACAGGACAAAGTTTGTGTGGGAAAAAGCCCAGCCCTGAATGTTTCTGGTCAAACTTGTATGGCTGCCAGTGTGTTTGTGTTCATATGTGCTAGTGTGAGATGTGTGTGCAGAGTTAAGATTCCCAGTGAGCTCGGGTTCCTTGTCTGCACTTATTTGAATCAAAACAATGGAAAAATACAACTTTGAAGTGACTCTTAATAAAACATTACAATCAAGATTATAAGTCCTGCGACTTCATTGTTATTCCTGTTCTTATTGCTCACCTAGCATCTTCAAATATAAAATTGGCAATTTTTTTGGCTTGTTTGTTTTTCTTTGTTAAAATTAGCTAATTTTGCAGCGTCCTTCGAAATGTGACTTGATAAATATCTTAGATATTAAAAGTGTAACTTTTTTGACAGAAACTATGAACCCCTGGATTAATATAATTACTCCAGTATAAGTTAAGCACAGTATAAATACTTTAGATTCTTTTGAATCGTAGCACAAATGTTTATTTTTGCCTGCTCTATTATTTACACAACAGTTCATACATTTGATTTAACACCAAAGGAATTTGTGTCTCCTCCAGGGACCAAATTAAGAATCTTGTGATTGTCAGTCAATTGTAAAGCATGTAAAAAAAAAAATCAAAAAAAAAAAATCCCTTAAGCAACTCAGAAAAATAGTCAAAGCTGAATTAAAAGGCTTGAGCACTGTGTAAAATTGATTAAAAATATCAATGAAAAGTAACATGGAATATTAACAAAATTGTTGGTTAAACTTAGGACACTAAGGCTACGTTCACAATGCAGGTGAAAGCGCATCAAATCTGACTTTTTTGACACTATGCGACCCATATCCGATTATGACAGTGTGAACTGCACAAATCCGATATTTTCGAATCCGACCTAGGTCACTTTCGTATGTGGTACTGAATCCGAGACATAGCTCATGTTTTCAAAAGAAACTGCTGTTTGAATGGTCATGTTGCATCAAATCCATCTTTTACGTCACTGACACAAGACAGACGCCAATTATCAGCACCGGAGAAGACAAACGAGAAAGCATGGTGGCAGAAACTGGAGACGGAGCAAGTCAATGGACAGAAACTGAGGTTTTGGACTTGATTAGCATGGGGAGGCAATTCTATTCAAGCTAAACTTGAAGGGTCGTATTGCAACTGGGCTTTGTTCGCCATTTTTACTTTTGTATACAGATCACGTTGTGTGTGACGTCTTCTTTTGCACATTCGGGCCGTTTTGAGGGCATTTGCTGTCACATTTTATTTGTAGTGTGAACAACCAGACAAAAAAAATTGGATTTGATCAAAAAATCAGAGTCGAGCATTAAGATCTGCAGTGTGAACGTAGCCTAAGTCAACCAAGTGATTCCTCACACATGATAATCTGAAAATGCTGGTTGGGTCTGCACCTGTTAAACTTGCCTGTCTTCTTAAGTTGGACATGGCAGGAGACAATAAGGACTTCCTTATTGTTTGATGGAAGACAAACAATAAAATCGACCTGTTCTACAGATTCCAATGGAATCCAAGGCAAGCAAACTTATTCCTGCTTCCAGAGATAAGAGCCAACTGTTGCCACAAGATGGCTGTAATTTAAAGGAATAGGCAACGAAAGAAGCTTACAGAACAGAAAACTCATTAAGAATGAAGGTGAGCGATCACTTTCATTGTATTCTTAAGTCATGTCTAGATTTCAGTGGACAAGCACTGCCTGTCTTGATTGCCCAATGAAACACTGTCAGGGCAAAGCAAGGCAAGTCATGCACTAATTGTCACGGCTGGGGCAGCTTTCGTGTGTTGTGAGAGGAAGGATTCAATTGCAGACGGTTGTAGAGATGCAAGTGGGTTTTATTTACAGCAAAAAAGGGATACAAAGGCAAGGGCGAAACTAAACGTAAATCTAAACTGGGAAAGCTAACAATAAACAAAACCCGAAACTATAACTCACAAACTCACACGGAGAGGGACACATAAGGAGGTGAGACTGGGGACCGCTGGACACGGAGACTCGTACAGAGGAGCACAGAGACGCGGAGATGAGTACATACACTCAGAAATGCAGGGAAGCACTGAGTTATGCAGACGACGCGACAAGGAACACAGGCAGGAACACACAATAAATACACACGAGTTAACGAGGGAAATGACATACCAGAGGGGAGCATAGCTGAACCTAATTAGATATGACGCAATGCAGACATTCAAAATAAAACAGGAAACTCAAACACTTTTACACACAAAACACAAGGACACGAAGAGGGCACAGAAGGGAGGATACAAACACTAAACACAAGATCAAACCAAAGAACTAATACCATAACAGAGGAAGCTAGAAAATAATAATAAACTCAGAACACTGGGTCACCGACCCAGGACCATGACACTAGTAGACAACACACAAACCTGCACCTCTAATATATTGAAAATTGTTCATTTATTGCTCAGTTGTAGTGTGCTATGTACCCACCACCAAATGACAGACAGACAGAGCCTCTCCTTATTGCTGGATATACTGTAGTAGTTTGTTTCTAAAGGGTGAGCTACTTTTGCTAGGCATAGAGGTCATAAACAGCATTCATGTGGAGTTATGGTTATTAGGTGAATCAAAGCTCAACTCCAGATAAGTTCTGATGTTGCTCTGCATCTTTAAATAGTTACATCGTCAACTATTTACCTGGATCAACTAGTCTACATTTCTTCCAAGTGGAACAATGGTTCTGAGGACAAGAAATTACTTCATTTTGTTGTTTAGGGTTGTTCGTGTTCAGTTGATTTTTCAATTGTATACAAATTTGGTGATTTGATAGGATATTAGGACCACTTAAAACTCTGTTTAAACAACTGTTGTTTTAGTTTGTAATACAGTACATTGTTGTGAGGTCATGTAATTGTCTGTGCTTAAACAAAAACTGGGGGCAGGAAAGCAGTGAATCAGGGAAAGAACGAAAGTGTGGGGGGCGGGCAAGGCTCAGTCTTACCTCATCCAGGCTCTGTCACTGATGCTCCTTGGTGTCTGTGGTGCTCATGGGACTATTGTTGAGTTCAGCCCTATGAGATCATGCTAAGTGTGACACAAAGGCACCCTTTTAATAACGGTTGTCTGTGTAAAGCCACAATGTCAATGCAACCCATTTTTGTACACACAAATTGTTCTGATATTCTTTTACCACTAGGAAAACTATGTTTTTTATAAGGCAGTTATGGGGGGTTTTTCCAAAAAATGTTCCACGTTTAAATTTTTTAAACCCGTAGACATTAGGTTTTACTGTTAACAGATTAGTTATATGCATGTTGATTTTATGCTCCTTTAATGCAGGCAAGTAGGCATTTGTTTCCCCTCTAAACTGTTTTAACAAGCACATTACTGTCCTGTTATTTGTTTTATTTAAAAAAAATGCTCATAACCACACACATTAGATTTCCTGATATTTATCCTTTTTTCTTCTCCACATAAGTTTACTCTGAAAAAACATATATATCACATTTATGAACCTTAGAGGACCTAAATAAATGCTCAGACTGGTGTTTGGTCACATATGTGTGTCTGAAGGCGTGTGTGTGTGTGTGTGTGTCGCTTGTTGAGGAATATCCTTTAAAACCAACTACTGAAACTTTGATCCCTTCGCTGAAAGCAAACATCCATAACTTCTTGAACACAGTCATAAATCCTCTTCTCAGACACACACACATAGTTAAAAAGGGCTACATGTACAGTAA
>VUQR01002272.1:24932-39099 GCA_015108515.1 Hemichromis elongatus | reverse complement strand
TAAAGGGGAAAAAAAAAAGTATGTTGTGTTACTGTGCATGAAACATTTTATAGGTAAAAGAGTCCTGCTTTTTTTGTTGTGTTACAGCAATGCCAATCAGTGACACCCTCCACCTCATTTATAATTCAAGAAAAACTCCCAGTATTGTAATAAGGACTGGGTGAATACACAACATTGTCAATATTGTAGTCTTTCTAAGGGCGAAGCACTTTTTTACCTTGGCTTGCCAAAGACATTATAAAACTGAATGAAAATTTCTCAATTTGTTTATTATGCTTCCAGTGTGTTTGTAAAAGTCAAACGCTTGGCAGTGTGTGAGCAAAATTATGTTTAAACATATTAATTTCATGGAGTGGCAGTGGGATATTACGTTCGTGTGGTTACGGAAATTATACAAGTGATTTAGTCAGAGAGTACCTAAATGTATGATGATCATTCCCAAATTGCAACTGCAATACAAACCCTTGTTGTAATAAGTTAGCTAGACTTAATTTTAGGCTGATACTGATTGTACATAAACTCTGTAAAAGTTGTTCTCCACTGTGGCTGGACTGCTTTCAAAAGTTATTGCTCTGAAGTGCACCTTAATGGCTTTGCTGCAACAGGAAATCCATTCTTTCTTTAAAATGGGTGTCGTAAAGTTAAAGGAACTCATTTGAGTGTGTTACAATAAATTCATAATAAACCAATGTATCCACTCACAGTCCTGGGGCATTTGTAACTGCTCCTGTAAGTTTTCTTTCATATTTATCTACATCTTGTAACGTATGACTTAGATACACTATGCCTGTTGAATCTTGGCTATGTTAAATAAGTTTTTCAACATAATCTTATACTTCTACATAGTAATTAGCAGTTGTTGCTTTTTCTTACATGCATGCTTAACTTGTGTTTTTGGCTCATCAAACATCCGGACAGACAATAAAGTCAAGTGCGGGTTCAAGTGCTATGTATATACACAGAACAAAAGAAACCGTGACCGTGCCACGTGTTAAGTCATGTTTGACTGGTTGAGCAGGTATTAGGCCGCAAGCAACAACTGTATAACGTTCAGCTTCAGTAGATTTCCACTTGTGACATCTCGAGTAAAATGTTAGCAGGGTTGGAAAAATCTTGCTAACCTAAAAGGAACACAATGGTGTTTACTGCAAGTCAGGTTGGAAAACAGAGGAAAAAACACTTAATGCAGCAATAGCAAGACTAGGTAAGGACTTGGTATTTTGTATGTTAGCACTGAAAAGGTGTTAAAGCAAGAGGTTGAACAATGACCTTTTTTGGTAACTTAAAATGTCAAAGCCCAAGTCATTTGTCAGCAGGTTGTAAACAGAGTCAAAACAGGGTTAAAGGTACATACATGAAAATTAATTATTAATTAGGACAGGATGTGGGACTAGTGATTAACCTAAGAAGTGATTTGCTGATAGCTTACAATAGTATATATTGTCCAAAAGAAATGTTTAAAAATATAACTAAACCTAAATATAGCATGTTTTAAAATGTCATAATAAAATAACTGGGTGTGTTTTGTTTTTGTCCGTGGTTATGTTCTTATCGATTAAGTCCATTTTCTCTTTCTTCACACTTCACGCTGTTTTTCTGGTACAGCTATGATTGCTCTTGTCAACATCTTGCTGTATTTTCATGACTACATTGATATTATCGTGTAAAAAGTGTTCGTTTAGACAGACATATACAAAATGTAACTCTGCTCAGAGTTTCTTACAAGGTATTTATTGTCTGTTATGCTGTCCCCTCATGACTAATGAAAGACCTTTACAGTTTTAATGTTATAGCTCCCCAAAGTGTAATATTCTCTCTATTAAATCCTTTTTAGACGCTGGATAAGTTATATTACTGGGTTTATCCAGCTCATAAAGTGATGGCATTTTTTTCATCCAGACACGGCTCATTTTTAACTCATTTAGCTGAAGGACTCAAAAATTGCCATTTGATGGTCCTGGATATGACTGTGTGTGAGCTTCCTTGGCTTCTCGGTAAAATGTAATCGTCATTAGTTTGTGCAATACAGCCAACCAATGACAAGAAGACATATTGCTTTCTCTGTACACAGTGTTGGGAAGGTTACTTTTAAAATGTATTCCATTACAGATTACAGAATACATGTCCCAAAATTTATTTTGTAACGTATTCCGTTATGTTACTCAATGAGAGTAACGTATTCTGAATACTTTAAATTACGTAATATATTATCATGCTTTTTACAACTACATGAATGTACTATTGCTGTGTGATTTATTACCTTATTATTACTGAAGGTTACTTGCCATACCACTACCAACTAGATTTTTAAATCTTAATATAAAATGAGTAACAGTAGGGTGTACATTAGGTAAGGCTGCACTTTTTACAGCAAACCCATATAGAAAATTATTCTGCGCGTATATAAAATAGGTCCGCGGCTCTGAACCATTGTAAAGGGACCTCTGGCTAATACGTCAGGTTCCGTGTCCGTTTTATTTTAAATACGTAACGGCGGTACATGTATTGCGCCACTCCACAACACTGCAGTCTTTACATCATACATTACAGTAATCTGTAGTATGTGATGGATCATGAGCCAGATGAGCTTTAATGTCAATGAAATTCTGGATTATGTTTATATTTCCATAAAACTTCATAGAGGCCTGCTCCTACAGTGATGGGGAGAGGCGCGGTATGTGTGCAGTTCTTGCAATAAAATCAAAAGACACGTTTATGGCAAAGTGAAGGCTAAACATGCTTTATAAATATTATTCTTTACCATTTTCACTAACATAATGGTCTGTATGCTGTGCTGGTGCTGCAGCGAGCAATAACCCCATTCCCTCACACCCAGGCTCAGAATTGAGCGTGCTCTCTATTAAATTGGAAATACTGAAAATGCACGATAGGCAAATATTTACTCTATATCGTAAATAGAGCTGAATAAGATAGACTGTTATTTTACATGTCATTGATGTTAATAGAATTCTACCAAAACATGTTTATTAGTTAACTGAGCAATTCAAAAAGAATGCTTGAGACACGCTCAGTCATGCGTGTGTCAGTCCACACACGCAGCACGTCTGTATGGATGTCTGTATACACACGTGGTTCACCTCAAGTAAGACTTTTAAAATGTCCAGATAAAATGCTGTATAATGCTGTGAGATTAATAGAAAGTGTTTCCTGTGTTTCAGTTATGTTTTTTTTATCCATTTATTTAATTTTCAGCACTGTCTCTGTCTGAATGCCTGTCTCTTTAAATGTGTCATGTAATGGGGCGCAGTTTCAGTGCATAACAGCGGCATTCGTGGAACTCGGGAAGTAGGAATACCAACATACACGCATGCAAAGAGGAAGGAAGTGTGTGTTGCGGACGGTGATGAAGGCCGGGTCATTAAATACAGGAAGTTGCGGTGAGGAATGTCCTGTGATGTCACACATGGCATGAAAGCTTGCAGGCCTGAGGGAGATTTAGAGACCAAACATCTGTGGAAGAAAAAACATCTCTTCAGAAACTCTCAAAGTGTCACTTATCCACTTCAGGCGCTTTCTTTTCAGTACACCTGTTCACATCACACCTTAGACCCCAAGGCAACTTTTAAAATATACAATACTAATGCAATCACGCAAAAATGTATTAGTGAGCCTTTCCCGTAGTCTTCTCACCATGTTTGTTTTGGATACAAGCAGTCTGGGGTGGTTTTAAGTCAAAATCAAATTGTGGCAAATTACCTGCTTGGGTCTATGATCTATAATTGCTCGAAACCACAACCACAGTTAGGATTCGTTGTGTAACCACAATATTGTCACTCTACTCTAAGGCTTATATGACTCACAAGTCTGATGTTTGTTACCATTTTTGATTGTTTAATGATTTTTTTACTCATGCCTACAATGTACCAACTGTACACATGCATGCACAAGCTCAAACTGCACACATACATATTCAAGCACAGTGTCGATTTTGGAGCAAAATATTGCATTGCTCAATAGTTGTGTAATATCAGGCGCAGTACGTGATTGAAGGTTTTTGCTGCTAGATGAAACACTGTTTTTGTTCTCTGTACACGCACATCATTGGAATTTCAAGATTTTACTTTTTCTTTCGAGACCAGGGCCAAATTTTAGTTCTTTCATTCTCAGGTTAAGAAAAGTTGTAAATTTTTATGAGGGGATTTTATATTCTACTGCTATTATAGTTAATACAGCACACCCATGGTAGACACTACAGCTGCCTGTACAAATAGTTTTTGTATATAAAAAGTACATATACCCCACACATTTACTGTACATACTGTACATCAGTAAACAGATGAATGATAACACAGCTTTTCTTTCCCTTCATTAAAAATGGTAGTTATAAATTAAAGTTATTGTTGTTGTTTTTCTGTTGTTTGCACATTATCATCCTGCAGTTCTGCCTTGAAAATTACTTCTGGGAATTGGGACTGAATTTTCAATTGACTCTAAATCTCTCCTGTGTCCACTTCATCTTATGTAATTACGAGCCCTTTTTTATTAAGAAAATCAGCAACATTTTCATGCTGAAGGAAAGCGGGGCAGTGATCTTTTTTTAATTATTATCTATTTTGTAAGGAGCAACAATGCAAAAATGACAATTTTTGGGACTACTCTTTAAATATTAAGATTTATGTTTATAAACTCAAAACTTTAGTGCTATTGGTGACTAAAAAAAGGGTGACCTGCCTCTTTAAATGCACCAGTACTGACCTTTACTACATCAACAGGAGATGCAATTAGTCTTGTATTGTGTATATGCACGGTGTCTTCCTTACATACTGTAGTTCGACCCTGACACTGATGCACTGTTGACACTGTGCAGCTGTGCAAAACCGTCTCAAGAAACTTACAGATGTGTAGTATCTCTAAATGAAGGGTAAACTGGGTGAAAAAAGGGGGCTGGGAGGACTGGGTGATTCTGACCTTTACAGCCCCGTCTCACATTCTCGAGAAGAAGTTGTGATACTGTAGCAAGTATTGTATTCACTTTATATATCGACTATCTTCATGATGAAAAGAAAAAAAAACATTTGGATGGTGGAAACGTACGCGCTCATGCAAGTTAGTTGTGTTTGAGTCCTTTGTTCGCACTATATGTCTGCACAGGCAACACACCGCTTTGGTTACATCCTTGGGTTTAAGTCTTGCATCCAGTTTAAAGCCAAAGAAATACCAAATTGGTAACTTTATATATATTGTTTGGCAATTAGTTTGTCCATGTTTGGACTGTTGTAAACGCGCAAATCAGTCTGTGCATGATTACATTGCTCCACCCATCAAAAAGTCTGGGCATCTGCGAATATGTTGCCCATTGTCGATTGTTGGACTTACAATTGTTGGTTTGACAATTTTTTAAAAGGAGATTCATAACATGAATGTACAGAAGACAAATCAACATTAACTGCATGATGCTATCACGCCAATATGGGTGCCCAAAACGGCACTAGCAAGGCACAACAATCCCAATTCTCTTGGATTGGTTCCTCTGTGGAAGGACACAGACAGGGTGTATGGAAAGCTCCACACAGAGAGGCTCAGGAAGATCTGAACCCAGTAGCTCTGGTCTTAAATATTGATTTCTATTCAGATCCAATTGTAAGATGTCCTGTAGTTTTTAAAATTCAGATTCTTTCTAGGGATAATTTAGCAGGTGCTGACCATTGGTAGAGCCATGTCCCTAACAATTTACGGCTGCAGCTCAGTCTTTCACAAACACGCAAGAGAAGATTTTGCATGTTTGCAACGTCAAATAACCTCTTGATCGTGACTGCAGAATGTCATCAGTAGCACTGGGGTGAAAACTATTTGCAAATTTCACATTTAAAGGAAATGGAGGAGTATTTTTTTTCTGAGAAATGTTCAACTCTGTCACACAAACATGGTTTCATGGAGCATTTCCCTTTCAAATGACTGATGTGCTGCTGCTGCTGCAGCAGTGGCGTGGCGTGGCGTGTTGTTTACAGACAGCATTCCTCCAACAAAGGTCTGAAGCCTGCTCCCATAAGAGCAAACATTTTCACCCTGAAGAGTCTTTGTGCAACTCACTCTTCACCCCTAACCTCTTTGAAGGTGTTGACAACTCAAAAAGCAATTTAAAATGATATAATCTACCAAGAAAAGCAAGTTCAGCAAGTACATATATATAACTGCAAAGCACTTTTTATGACAGGTTAAACACTGCAGAGATGGACAAGGAATTCCAGCTATTGCTGCCATCGCTGCTCTCAAAGATGTGCTGACATCCGGCTGACAACTTTTCGAACATGCCTTCCTTCAAGCAAACTCTTAACAATGAGTTGTATACTTTTACAACTCAACAAATCATGGTGGACGTTATTGTTACCAAGGTTGTTTTTTTTTACCATAGCATTGTGTGGGGTACATGTGTATGATTGAGTGTGTATGTGCGCACATAAATGTGTTTTCACAGAGTGTGGACCCACCTGGAGACAAAATTAATATCACCATCATGCAAATCATGTGTTTTTGTGCGCATGTGTCAATCCTCAAACACACAATGTGGTTGTGCACTATTTTAATTTGATCTTTTTAGTCTCTAATGCCTCTCTATCCATGCTTGAAGAGGAACAGTTCCTCCCGTTGAGGTGCAAGGGACGCATGTTTCCTCAGTCAAACCAAAATTGGAACGCAAAAAATGAAAACTTGTCTGGAACTGACGATTTCTTTCGCCGTGTTGTTGATTCTTCTTGGACCAGAGCCTAAAAATTTGGCTTTGACTTCACTTTTTTGAATTTGCTTTGCTAGACTTTACTTGAAGGAAATCTGACTGAGTGATAATTTTTTTTAAATCTCTCCCACTGTTTGGAAAATAATGAAGAATAAATTAGAAGCCATATGTTACCTCTAATTTATGCGTGAAGCAGTTGCTGCTTGTCTGCTGAACTGAGCTACGGTGCAGACATGGAAAGCTGCAGTATGTGGTCATGTGAAGCTAACTATATAAATCTTATGTAATTTTTATGGGCCCATAGGTGATCTCCTTGGACCCAGTCCAACAGAGTTAACCTTTTGTTATGAAAAAATTATGTAACTCTGCTGCTGCATGCTTGTCATTCACACTCTCCACCTCTGAACTTCACTACAGAGAAAGCACTTTGGAGACAATAAGATTTCTGTTTATTTGTGTTTGTTATGTTGCCATGACAGCGTGTAATTTGTCAGGACGCACCGATGGTGCACACACTGCTGGCATGTGATGCACTCCCATACCCACCTGACACACACACACGCGCACATACGTCATATATAAATTGGCACACACACACTCAGACATCTGCTGCACATTTCTTCAAAGGTATGTAGCATTCCAGATGATCCTTTAATACTAAATACACCTACCTCTTGTGCAACAGTCTTATAGTGTGAATGGCCTCAGAGGAGAAACACGTGTTTATGGACTTGCGCACACAAACACAAACACATAGGTATAGACCAGCACCTTGAGCTATGGTAAGAAAGTTTTTTTACATGCTTTAACAGGTTACCCTTTCTTCTTATATGGAGACTACCTGTAAATTGGGTCTAATTTTTTACAGTTTTTGTAGCTATTAAAACATCAGATCTTGTCAGTCTGCATCAGTGACCCCAAATCTTCTGCAATGCATCTTTGCAATAAGGGATTCGACTCTGATTGCTAAGTGGTTATATTCTGGTTATACTCTTATATAAAAGCAAAGGTTCCAAGTGCCTATATGAACTATGTCACTATTTATGGAGAAATTTCTGTTTGAGATCTTTGATGTTCTGGCTTGACTCTGAGTGTAAGCAGATAATGTGAATTTCTGCGTATGTAAAAAGCAGCAGGTTTGTGATCGTCCCCTGTTTAGCAGAGCTACTCATGATATCATCACAAACAGATTGCATGTAATTGCCAACTTGTCCCAATTCAGTTGCAAACTCATAGCAGACTGATAACCATTTTATCACCAACTTGACACACCAAAGTCGCTTTGACAACTGTAAAATACTGCCAGTGGTCAAGGCAACCATTTTAAAGGCTTTTTAAACCATTTTAAAGATTGCATTTGATTGCAATAATTGTGCTTGGTGTCAAACGACTGTTTGTGAGATTGTAGCATTAGACAGATTAAATCAGACATAAAAAAACGTCCTTTCTCACAAAAAATGTGAATTCAGTGTAGTTAAGCTGATATGTGTCTAACGTATTGTTATTACTGCAACAGGAAAATCCAGATTTATAGACTTTTATTTAATCTTGTTTTACTGCATTAATTGAATCCATAAATATACAGCAACAAAGTTTCCAGGACCCAGTAGTAGGTCACGCCGTGCCTCTGGTTAGGTTAAGGCAGGAAAAGCATTTAGGCAGACTTAAGCCTAGATTAAGACTTAAGTGTGGTCACAAAAATAACAGGCAGACATGCGGACATCCACGCTGACTCTCACGCTAAACATCTGATTACAAAATTTGGGTCTCTGGGACCAGTGCGGACTTACACGGAAAGTATAATCCCTTTTTTAGGAAAAGGTCGTTTAATTGAATGTAAATGAGTGACTGTTCTTTAACATTCATTCTACAAATAAATGGACTCAAATTTTGTGGAAAACATGTCTTTAGAGTGAACATATAACAATTCAGCAATTTAGATGTATAGATGTTTCTATAAGACTACTGACCCCAGATACCCCCATGCAGAGCTGGAGGAGCCAGCTGGCTGAGTCACTGATATGAGACACTCTGTTACACCATGTGGTTATGGTAGGGAATGCTGAGAGTCAAATGATATTATATCACTGCCGCGCTTGTTCTCCTCCATCCAGATGGCAAATGGAGGCTTAAAAGGTTAAAGGACTTGGAGTCACCAACAATGTAAAAAAAAAAGAGATGAAAGAAAAAAGAGCTCTGTCATAGTCATTTTCAAAATTACATTACATACTGGATTTATGGATTCTTGGATTTTCATAACAGATGCAGAAACTTTTAGTAAGTTTTTTAGTGATGTAGTTGGTTCAGATGGAGCTCGTTTTAATAGCTTAATGCAATATGTGGTCAGAGTAATACTTGCCTAGACTTGCTATAATAGCCAGACCTTATATGTTATAAGTAAAGCTTATCATTGTATTTAAAATAACAAGTAAGATACCATTTGAACACATTAGTGTGACTACTTAAAACTATTGGAGAACAGTACCTAAGTGATTTTTACAGCCAACAACGTGATCAAAATTTGCTTTGAAACATGATTATACTTCTACGCTTTTGAGGGCCACTCTCTGATACATTTTATTTGCTTTCCCCTGACCCTCACCTTTGTCTTCACGTCCCTACTGACCCTAGCCCTAAAGTTGAGAGCTTTTTCAAAGGGTAGGTTTTCACCCTCAAGTTGTAAACTCACAAAGCAACTATATTCAGATAAACACCATGTAAAATTATAGAAGCAGCTATATCCTCCTACTTGTTCTGCTACTGGGAAAATTAATTTTGATCATCACAAAGAGGCGGGGGAGGAGAAGGGGATCAGACAGCAGCTGGTGCTGACGTGAAAGGGTTTTATTTATGATCCACTGCATCATGAGTGTTTGTAATAAATTTGTAATAAATTAACATTTCTGCTGGTTTGGTACAAATGTAATAATTTTCTGTCTGACTGTCGAAGAAAGTAGAGCTGGGAGGAAAGCGGTGATTTATGTGAAAGATAATGGGAAATGGTGAGGGTAGAATACAAGGAGAAGGAAAAGGTCAAATGGCCATATCTTGGGTATTAAATTGACTTGTGGAACTTTCCATAGATTGCAAAGCTGTGGATATCTTAATTAGGGAACATCTTTTGTTTTTTTCATGGTATCCGTGGAAACATGTGGTCCACTACATGTAAAGACCAGCATCATGCTCATGTTATGTGCTGTTGCTGATTATTTACACCGCTTTTGTGCACTTTTTTGTTAGTTATTAGTTAACTGGGGGAAAGGTCAGGGGTTACACTCTCAGGTTGCAAACCTACAGCATGTGTTGTGACTGAGAGATAAATGTTGTTTGTGTGTGTGTGTGTGTGTGTATAGATCACAGCGTCTTTCCTGTATTTTCAATGTCAAAGTTCATTTGGTTGTGTGCACGTGTGCGAGTTTATCTTTTGTTTGTTTGCCTCTGGACTTGAGTCATGTTCGTTGGCAGTATCCCCCTAATCCAATTCTCACAAACACACATATTTAACCTAAGACCTGAAATTTCATGTGTTTCGTATGCTAATCAGAGCCCCCAAAGGAAACAAGCCCAGAAAATGTCAAGAGGGCTCTTCAGCTGGCACCTAGCAGTCAGCTGACTTCGTAGAGCTTTTATGATTTAAAAAATTATTCAGTGTTTGCCCTGAAAATTGGGATTTTTAAAATAATTTTGTATTGAAAGTAAACACTTTATATAAATTATAATAAAGTTGAGAAACACATGAGAACAGTAGCAGTAACTACTCAGAATAATTTATACATCTGTCATTACCTATCATCTGGAGCAGATGGTAAATGTGGCCAAAAGATCAAATATCACAGTCTATTGTTAAAATCAAAATCCATAATGGATGTAAGACCAGCTCTTATAGGGTGACAGGTGGGTACACCCTTGGCAGGTTACCAGTAGAAGATAAAACATCACATCTTACACCCTAATCTGGAGCCACTTTTCTCATTTTTTTGTGTGGTTATTACTCAGATAAAGAACCGTCACTTTAGCTGCTAGATGCTCCTATTCGGTTTAGCCAGACCATAGACTGTATATAACAGATGGACATAGCCACTGTGACTCATTGGTTTGTTCACTTCTACCTCAAACTCTTGAGACCCTAAGTCCTCATAATGAAGACATTACTTTTGGCTTTTCTGCACCTTCATTCTGCTCAATACAGTCTTTGACGTTTTGTGAATGAATAGTGTTTTTATTGAGTATTGGTGTAAAATAAACTTACTATCAACATATGAGTATATACTTAATAAAAAAGTTCAGATTAAAAATTCGATCAATCCTAAATAGGAAAAATTAAAAATCATTCCCAAAAAAGACCTCACGCCTCAGGATTAGGGATTAAAATCTCAAGATTAGGGTTTTATCATATTGGTTTTATTGAAACCACAAATTAATTCGGATGAGAGGAGATTTTTCAGCTAATGGCAGCATTGAATAGTTAGCACAGTGTTCCCCAACCACATAGGTGTGCTGTGAGAAATAATGAAGTGTGCTGTTGAAGATTATCTGGTTCCACCTAATACTCTTAAGCGACCGACGTGAGTAACAGTTAGAACAATTACATTCTCTTCCACTAGAGGGCACTGCCAATTGCCAGTAAAACAGAAGAAGACAAAGAAGAAATTACATAAGCGTCATGCTGTAGGTGAGACAATGCAGGATGTAATAGCGATAGATATATCCTTTAAAAAGGAAAAGAAGTCATTCTAACCTGGGTCCTGGAGAAACTTCCAACCCAAATGAAGGCCCTAGCATGAGTAGTGGTCGGAAAAAGGCAAAAAAGGTATACTGGGGACAAACCGAACCAATTCTGCTATACCTGGTGTGGGGGGAAAATGATTAATTTGCTTTTTGTGACATTTTTGTTTGGTGGTGTTTCCCATTTTTCTAATGGGAAATATGTGCCGTGGATTCAAAACACTGCCTGGGTAAACACTGAGTTAGCAAATCAACTGTGATGCAAAATTGGAATAGCAATAATAAAAAGTAAAAAAAAAATGTTCCTTTTAGCTAGAAAAGGGGATCCAACTTGCTACACTCATGCCTCGAATAACCTAACAACTGCAGAGTCTTACAAATCTTTCATAAATTTCGTGAATCATGCTAACAATTCAGTTGTCATAAGCAGTGAAAATGAAACTAGCTATAGACCATAACATATTTAAAACCAGGTTGTCTATTTTGGCATTTTTTTTAACTTTGGAGCCTTTATAGTTGACTTGTTTCATGAGGACCTTTTGTGTGGGTGGCTGGGGGGGTTTCAGTCCTTGCCTGTTTGGGCAAAGAAGCCATGGGCTAAGACAGTCTTCACTTAACATGGCGGTACTGTACATGTATGCTTAACACGGAGGAAAGGTGGTCAACAACATTGTCGGACATTACTCATAACAGGAAATGTGCACACACAAACACACACATGTTGTTTATTCTGAATTCTTGCATGTAGGCATTTTCTTACACTATCATAGGTCTCATGACCTTATGCAGGTAATAAGCCTGACCAGAGATTACCAACCTTTGACTGTGTTTTGGAAATTCTTTGTAAAAACTAGTTTGACATGTCACATGTTCTTCCCATCTCATGGTTTATGTCAGGGTGGGATACAGTCGAATCTGGATAAGTAGTAACTAGACTCAATACTCTGCTGCCACTCCAGCGAAAGGAAATACATCTTATCTTACTGCCTTTCTGCCTCCTTTATTGATGACTCTATCTCTTCCTGTCTTCTATCTGTTTCTCTTCAGGTACTTTTCTGCTTTCTTCCAACTCCCTCACCCTAAATGGCAGTTAAAAGAAAACACAAACAGAAAGGTGTTGCCTTTAGGCACTGAGAGCCTTGGAAGAAAGAAGAACAAGAAAGTCAAGCAAGTACATTTATACTGAGACAGATACTCAGTAAAATTAAGATAGTAAAGGAACACCAGAGGTCCACTCCTAGTTGGGTTTCCCTTTTCATTGGCCCTTACAGTGACCAATAGGAGTACAGGGGTGGAGCACTTCCTTTGAAGATGAGGGGGGGCTCCCATGTGGTCTGGTGTGTATATGTGTGTGCATTTAGCAGTGTAAAAATGTACAGTTTTGTAAGGATGTTTTTGCGTGTATTATTGGAACAAATGTGCTTGCCAATACACGTGGGGCAGCATATTTTTGTATGCGCCTCATAGTATATGCATAAAGCAAGTATGCATTATGTGCCTGTGTGTCTATAAAGGGTTTGTGTGTTTGGGTGTGGATTGTGTACACTATGCGATATGGCACAGTGCCTTTGGTTAAGGTTCAGTAATTTGGGGGAATGAGAGTTTTACAGGGGCTTTGGGGTTCTGGGAAAAGTTTACTATATAAATTCAATTTTGAAAATCACGAGGGGGAATAGATCTTTCTTTTCTTCCCAGCTTAGTGTCATAATGGGGAACCATTAACTTATATAAGAATATTATTTCACTCTACACTATTTCATGGTAAACATACACAATTATTCTTACGTTGCATCCGGGGAATTGCTATTGTTATTTATGGCTTGCAATGAATATAAGATATAAGATCCACCAAACAGCCAAAATGTTGTTTTTTACTAAAATTTCATAGGAAATATTTGATGAAATACCTTGAATATTTTTATTGTAGTAAAAATATATACTTTGATGATCATGGGACTTTTTCTGTAACATCATGCCAAGTTTTTACTTGGCCACATTTTGAGGTTGGCAGATATCTAATCAAGCAATCACATGGCAGCAACTCAGTGCATTTAGGCTCGGAGATATAATCAAGACAACTTGCTGAATTAAAACTGAGCATACACAACAGAGAAGAAAGTTATTTTTCACCATTTTATTACACCTACCCTTATTAGGGCCATTGGAGGGTGGCTGGAGCTACCTTAGGGTGAGAGGCAGGGTACACCTGGGTACAAACACAACCATTCACGTTTACACTTATGGGCAATTTGTAATCACAAATTAGCCCAACCCCGCTAACAGAAGGGTGCCAGCAGTGGAGTCAAACTCAGGACCTTTTTTTAAACACTGCCGACCAGAGATGGGCAATAACGCGTTACAAGTAACACGTTACTGTAATCTGATTACTTTTTCAAGTAACGAGTAAAATAAGGGACTAGTATTGCAAAAAAGATAATTAGATTACTGTTACTTTCCCGTAAGCACGCTGCGTTGCTGCATTACTGTGTTACGATTTTTTTTGCGAGAGTATCTCATGACAATGACGTAAGCCAGTGCGACATTCGTGGCAACAGCTGTGTGCAGATCAACAATGGATAATATATCGGCTGTGGGAGAGAGTACAACCGTGCAGTGTTTAAAACGTGGAAGTACTGACCTTACTTTGAGTTTGATTCCGTAAAAAGTGACAAAAACTTTAGCATCCGCTGTTCACTGCGTGGGAAGAAAACTTCTTTTTACAGCGAGAAAAATCCCCTAAACTTCCGA
>VUQR01002272.1:14636-24912 GCA_015108515.1 Hemichromis elongatus | reverse complement strand
TGGAAGTACTGACCTTACTTTGAGTTTGATTCCGTAAAAAGTGACAAAAACTTTAGCATCCGCTGTTCACTGCGTGGGAAGAAAACTTCTTTTTACAGCGAGAAAAATCCCCTAAACTTCCGAGCAAGCACTGAGTACGCTGCCACGGGAATGTGAAATTCACAGAGAAATTCCCGGATCCTTCCACTGACATGATCGCTACGGCACACCTGCACCAGGATAAACCTCCGCCTGCCCCACTCCTGCTAAACAAGTGAAAATAGAGCAACAGGACCGCCGAGTCTTTGATTTTATTTGTTTTCTGCTGTGTTTTACTTGCATCTATTTTTAAGGAGCGAGTATAAACACAAAAAAAATCTTTTATTTTATATGCTGGAATATGCAGAAAATAGGTTTGAATGTTAAACAAATTTCTTCCAGTCAGAGAATGTTGCATATAATTTATATTTTTAGAAATGGGCTGAAAGATCTATTGCTTTATTAGCTATTTAGGTTGTAAATCGTGTTTTTTAAAAAGTAACTAAGCAACTAATTACTTTTGAAAACAAGTAATTAGTAAAGTAACAGGATTAATTTTGGGGGTGACTAATCAGTAATTAGTTACTGATGACTTTTTTCAAGTAGCTCGACAAACGCTGCTGCCGACCTACTGGGAGATTTAATAGGATTTGAAATAACTACTCACTACAACCAAAGTATGCAGAAGAGCAGTTCAGAGCACACACTACATTGAACCTTGAAGCAGATGGGCTGCAGCAGCAGAAGTCCACACCGAGTAACATTCCTGTTAGTTAACAGGAACCGAGGCTACAATTCATATACACAAACCACCAAAACTGAAAAACACAAGACTGGAAAAAAACAAACTCGTCTGATGAGTGTCAGTTTCTGTTGGTGTAAACAAAATGCAAGCATGGCTTGATCCTGCCTTAAATCAACAGTTAAGGCTGGTAGTGGCGGTGTGATGGTGTTTTAGTAGTTTTTTTTCTGCATGAAAAAAACAAAACAAAAATCTTGGTTCTTTATAATGAAACTTTTCTCAGGTCATCTGGTAGTAATCCACAGCTTCACAGCCTAGATCTGTGCAACTGTCCTAACCTCATTAAACTGCTTCTCCTAAACCCTGCTGCAAATAAGGTCTTCTCCCTGTGTGTGAAACAAAAGCTAAAAGAACGGTCTATCATCCTGTGTTAATAAATAAAGATAAATGCAGATTAAGAACGATAAAAGTGCAGTCAGTACATTTAGAGAGACATTACACTAAATGAACACACATGGTAAGTAAATCTGTATAGACCACTCCAGTGTTTTGGTTGTGGTGTGCGTCTCTGTGTGTGTGGGTGTGTGTGAGTTTTGGCAGCACTCCCAAGGCTGATGTTGATAAAGTGTGACCACGAGTCCCCAAAGGAGAAAAAAATGGAAAAATGCCAGTGTACAGGCATATTTTTTCCCCATCTCGCTCTTTCCAATGCTGCATTTTTTTCACTTCCTCACTACTCACCCTGTGCTTCTCTCTCTCCTATCTCTTACCAAGTTTCTGTCTCTCTCTCTCCAACACACACACACACTAAGTTAAACACAGAAAAGCTGTGGTACATGTGCTCATGGTGTTTTGACAGTCTTACAGTTCTGGGAATTGCCGAGTAGTTTCTTGGAGATCTACGCAGTCTGGATGAAAATGTACCAGAGGATGAAATCAAGCTTTGAGCACTAAAGTACACCACAGGCACTATTTTGATGAAAATCACAACATTAGGACAGATAAACTGCCAACCTCAGAGACATTTCAAGACTTTATATCCTGGGATTGGTAAACATCTGGATAAAGTGCAATGTAAAGTATATTCAAAAATACCAAGTAAAAACAGAGATGCTTTTAACCCATTGGTGAAAGGACAGTTTGTTTTGGTTTGCGGCACTTGAGCCAAAATGTCAACATCAACAGCTTGCTCGAGAAATTGCAGCAGCGCAGTTATGAAAAGCCACAGACCTCAAATGAACAGAGTCAGGGAAAGCTATTTGCTACCAAAGTGCACCTTGCAAATCGCCGTCTCCATGCAGAAGGAACACGGCCAGAACTTGTGGAGTGAAAGGAAGGGAAGAGGATGTAAACACAATGGCTGAGCTAGCAACAGTTGTGGTTAGAATGCAAGAAAGACACCAAACATGTGACCTTTAAGAGCGCTGTGTTTACATCCCTCAGAGTGCACCTACTCCACAACTTCTGGAGTGTTTCCATATGTTCACGGAGCCAGCAAACTGGCAAAACAGCGTGATAGTGACTGCTGCCAGGCTTTTACGATCATCCAAACATTTCTGTGTTCTGACCACCTCATCAAAAAAAGACAAATCTGAAACCGGCTTCACTTATTTTAATAAAGGTGTGCGTTGGAAGAGGGAGTAAGCCCTGCTTACTTTTGCACAGCAGCACATCTGGCGAGGGCCTGTGTGGTGTGGGTGTGCTGACTGGACTCTTGGCTTTTACAGAGCTACAAACATTTCAATTCAGAAGACTGCTTTGTTCATTTTCATTGTCGGGTTTCAGATAATAAACAAGTGGTTACGTTCACGGAATGATGTTTTAAAAAGGATAGGCTATTAACAGCTTTGTCTTGGGTTGAAGTCCAATGCCGCAGTGCATTCACCCCCAAGCCTAAATTATGCCATTACTTATAAAAATAGGAACAGATTTGGCTTTTGTTATGATTTCCACATGATTTATTATGTATTTTGTGGCATGGCAACAAAACACGCCACATTTATTTCAATAACAGATAGTTGCCACTAGAGGGTGTTAAAACCACAGTGTTTATTATTGCATAGCATTTCAGCACTGGGTTTGTGGCTTGACCATGGCCATGTCATGCTGTACCATAATCTATACAACAGCTTTTGCCTGTGATAGATTATAATAGTAATATCATCTTGAGAGGAAGAGATGAGCCTGATCAAGATCGTTTATATATATATTTATATATATAACCAACAAAAGATAATCAGATTGAAGATTATTTGCTTCCTGAAGACATTCGTTCATCACATTGCTCAGAGGTTTTGGTCCATATTGACATGATGTTATCACACAGTTGCTACTAAGGGTGGCATACATGATGCAAGGCAGAATCAAGCAATGCTTGTATGTTGTTTACACCAGCAGAAATGCATCAGCAGAAACTAACACTCATCCAACCACTTAATATTTTTCCAAATGTTTCCTGTCCCAGTTTTGGTGAACTGTCCTTGCGCACTGTAGCCTCGGTTTTCTGTTTTAATTCACAGGTTCCAGTGGTGCTTGGTGTGCTCTTCTGCTGCTGTAGCCTGTATGCTTCAAGGTTCAATGGTGTGTGTACCATACCTTGGTTGTAACGAGTGGTTTTTTGAGTTACCTATCAGTCATTACCATGTGACTGGCTGGTTAGATATTTGCATTAAAGACCATTTAAACCTAATGAAAGGCCTTGTGAGTCTGTCTATAAATACATGCCAAAGCACTCAAAACTTCCTTTGTTGTTGATAAGGTCAGCTATTTGCCATAACTCTTCTTAATGCACATGTATATGGAAAGGCTCAAAAGTTGAAATCAATATCAGTTGCACTTGGTTGGTGATGATAAAAACAGACACAGCACAAACAGAGGAGCTAAAGTGTTAACTGCTGCACATGTACAATGTCAACGCTGTTTATTTTGGAGCGGCAAAGCACATTACAGCACAGTGAGGTCATAAGGTAAAATGTGCCCTTAGTGTGAATATGACTGACTTCATTTATGGGATCCATGTCTTCCCTAAGTGCATTTCTTTCTTTCTACGCAGCCTGAAGAAAAATAGATTTATGCTACACAGGCATACACACGGCCATCCATTTGCGAACAGAGCACTTTAGTATATAGATAAGTCTTACATAATCCATTATGTGCATCTGGAGTCTGCGTTCTATAGCAGGACAATTAGATCTAGAAAATTTTAGTTCTTTATATGTGCTGTGAGTCATACAGTAATAACGTAATGATGCCTCATGTTTTCATTTCATCTCGTGTCTTCTCTGCACTGCACACGCTCACCATTGCTACCTTTATAAAGATGTTCATGCACATTCTAATCTCTCAAAATAGTGCAATTCAAACCTAAACCTTAAAATCAAATCCAAACCTCTGAACAGTTCTTTGAAGGAAAGTAAAGACCACCCAATCTGTCCTCACCTTAATGGTGTAAAATCTCAAATAGGTCCTCGTAACAATGATTGTTCAAGTAAACACACACACACCATTTTATTGTCAAATTGCAAAAACCATGAAACCAGGCCAATTCTTTCTTTTCTAGTCACATTCATCTCCCGCTGCTCTACCAAATTGTTGTCCTGGGGAGGTAAGAAGATTTGCAGTTACACAGAATCACAGAAAAACACAATATCAACACACACAAATTTCAATTTATGAAACGTGAACCGTAAACTGCCTAATGCACTTCTTCTCTTGCAGTTCTCAAACAGTTAATTTGTCTGTCAATAGATTGCACAGAGGCGTATCAGATGAACTCAATATACTAACTTTCTCTCTCACTCACTTTCTGTGGTTTTCCTTTGGTTGCAAATATTGAATATGATAAATAATATAATATTATAGAGTGTTCTGTACCTTTATCCTTGGTCTGTGCTGCCCTCTTCTGGACAGTTTCTTGTTAAAGAAAATGAGGTTCAGTATTTGTCTTAGCTCTTTATATTTGTAGCGTAATTGTTTTTATGGGGGTGATATGAGTGTTTAAGTGATATTTTTGATAACTGATAATGTGATAATATCAAAAGCTGAATATCAGCATACGTTTTAAAAAGATCATTTTAAGGAATCCAATTCAGTGTTGTTTAAATAGCACCAATTCATGACAACAGTTATCTGAATGCTTTTTGGATTACAAGGTAAAATCCCTGCAGCACTATAATGGATGGAATTAGCTTAAATGTAGTTCGTAAAAAGCATAGAGAGGCTGGGTATTTAGTAATCAAATGACTGAATATTTGCGACTGCATTTTGTCATCTCGCTTTTACAACAGAGCGTGGGAGGTCGGTCTCCTACACTCTTATACTTATATACTTATATACTCTTTAGTATATAAGAGTATAATATACTCTTATACTTCTATATACACTTGTAACAGAAGTGTGCCAATGCAAATGGTAAGATTAATCTCTTGAAATCTGTGTCTCTCTATTGCAGGGAGGTTCAGCCTCTAACCTGAACATGAACCTGTATGCTACTAAGAAAACAGCCGCTGAAGGCATGCTGGACATCGCCTTGTTCCTGGCTAACATTACACACATGAAGACAGTCATTGAACAGGGTGCAGGCTACAGGTACAATATATGTACATAGGAAGAAGGCAAAAACCATTACCGTTTACCTGTGAGCTGTTCCTCCCTGATCGCATTTATGTTTGCTAAAAATATTATCTATTCACTATCCTTTTGTCTGCATTGCATTTCCTTTTCACTCCTAGGTATTACGCCGCTGTTCTGACGCTCATTTCCTTCTCCCTGGCTCTTCAGATAGTGGCTGGAATCTTGATCATCATAATCGGTAGGCATTATAGATTTAGGCTGCACATCTTCTGACTCAGAAATCCATCTTCCATGTTTTTAACCCCTCATATTAACACACTAATTGGCTGACACTTTTGTTTGTTGTCAAATGCAACTAGTGCAGGTTTAAAGGTAGTGGCTTTAGGTATAATATCCACAAGCTATCAAATGTATTTTATATGCAAGAACTACAGAAACATGATGGTTCCCCTGCACTTTATGCTCTCGTTTTGTTGCTATTTTTGGTATGTGTTTGTATATGTGCATTGCAGCCCGGCGGGACCTCAACGAAGAAGCCAACCAGAAGCGTCTGGACAGCCTGAACAACACCCTAACCATCACCATCTTCCTCGTCTTTGTCACCAACATCTTCATCACTGTCATTGGGATGGAACGCACTGGCCTCTTTGCCAGGATGCATTTCTGACTGTGTAACGTAGGAAATAGTTCTAGCATGTACATCTCTTTAGAAAGTAAGAACAGATTTTGACTCACATAACTAGATTGTGGTCACACAAACACACAATCATAACAAATACCAGTGTAACATATTGTCCTACTCACTTACTAATCAACGATATTGCTATTGTATTGTTTAATTTGGTATGGATGGATTGGACCAGTGGACCAACTAGATGTGTGTCTGTCTCTGTTTGTCTGTCTGCATGGTTGTGTTCTGGTTATCTGGGTGTGTGTGTCTGTGATATGTATGTATGCATTTTCCATTTGTGTGTATGTGTGAGTGCAGCTCGATTGGAGCTGACCCGCCTCCCTTTTTGTCAGCGGTGCTTGAACTTCTTGAACAATCTAATTACCGGCATCATCTGCCTCACTTTCATTATCAACATTATTAAATCGGCCTTCGGGACACAACGCAGCTGCTTGCTGCGATGGCTATTTCAGCGCTTTATTCTATAAGACAAATTAAGCTGACATATGTATGTACATTCATAAACATACACGTTTGATTAAAGTTGCTGATGAAATGTGGAAACTTTGCACACGCCAAATTTGGCCATAAAGTAGTCCTCTTTAACATTCAATGATCCGCAGCCACTGAAAAAAAATGCTATTACTGTAGCAGGACACACCTTTACAATAAAGTATGTAAAGTTTGTATGCAATAAACTATACACACTTTATAGTCAAAGACTGCTTAAACATTCAGTCTAAGAGCTAAACGGAAGCAAGCTCTCATTCATGCCAGTAAAGTTAAGCTGATTTTTAAATGTACTCATTAGCTTTCTTGCTAACAGTGAGCAGCTTCTCTTCAAGGGAGCTTACTATTCCCTCCTGCCCAGTCTTTGAGCTCTACCCTTATAAAATACACAGATTTATGAAGTAAGCTACTTCTACAGCCTATATATAAAAGGTGGGTGTAAAAAAACAAAGCCAATTATTGGTTAGTCAAAAGTAAGCAGAGATCAGAAAGTAGGGCACTAAGATGCCAGCTAATGTGAACAGCAAAAAGCTCCATGAGATTGCCATAGTCGTGTGTTTGTATGTAAGATCCTAACTTATCTGCAAACACTTGCTAACTACAAGCCAAGGAATATTAAGACTTGGGAAAAAAAATGGCCACTCAAACAAAGAACATGCACCTCTGAATTAAGTGTGGTGCCCTACCACTGTAGCCACTATGTTTCATTATTTTAATGCCAAACCAGTCTTTTTTCACATTTTTCCTGCGACCGGCATTTTCCTGATTGAAGGCCTATGTGACAGAGACCTTTTTCATTTGACCCTACCTTGTCACACTTTCAAAATGGAGTGAAATTTGGTTTGCTGTTATGTCACTGCTACTGAAGAGGATTAGGGCCACTGGGAAAAAGATAGTGACCACATCTTTTTTTTTTTCCTTCTTTTCTAGAATTCTGAAAAAATAAGTCAGAATTCTGACTTTTCTTGAAATTCTAAGATTAAAGTCAGAATTCTGACTTTAATCTCAGAATTGTGAGAAAAAATTCTCAGCGGAGAATTCAGAATTCAGAAAATCAGAATTCTGAGAAAAAAAATTCTCAGAATTCTGACTTTAATCTCAGAATTCTGAGGAAAAAAAAGTCAGAATTCTCACAGAATTAAAAATTATTTTCCAGAATCTTTAATTCTGGAAAAGAAGGAAAAAAAGACATGGCCACTTTTTTTTTTTTCTGGTTGCCCTAATCACTGCAAACCTCAGTAGAGCCCAAACAGTATTTTGTTACCAGGGTGTACACTGGGCATTTTAATAAGGAAGTCTTACAAGACCGGTGTACTTTTTGAGCTAGGCTAACAGTGCTAGTTTCCCCAATGGGCACAACACAGAGCTTGCTAATAAATCCAAACTTTGGTTTGCTCCTGTTCAGTTTTTATGTTTTATAGTGAAATAAGAACCAGTCAAACTCACATAGACTGCAAAGAGGATGGAGGGCAGCATGAGTGACGAGCCAACAATATTGCTGTTATTTGTATTACCGAATCTTTGTACGTATGGGGCAATTGTGAGAGTGGTGGTTGTGTTTGAAATGTTTGAAATTATGTGTTTGTGTGTCTGTCTGTGTGCATGTGTGCGCATGTTGCAGCCCGCAGGGACCTTAACGTGGTGTCCAATCAGAAACGACTCGACTACCTGAACAACGTTGCTACAGGCATCATCTTCACCACCACAGTGATTAACTTCTTCATCAGCTTCTTCGGCTCGAAGAGGACCGGATTCTTCCGCTGGCTGTTGGCTCGACTCCACTTTTGAGACACACAAAACTATGAATACACTCATCAATCCAAGTCATGCACAGAACCACCAACATGCTTTGCAGCAGTATTTCATCTGATCTGAACAGCAGCATGGACACATTGGTCTAAGAGGCTTCAGTTGACATTTTGACAAAGTTGGAAAACAATCCCATGTGTTCAAACATTGCGTCTTAGCTCCTATTCAGACTTTGTCACATTTCTCAAACTGTAATTGAACTAAAATATTTTAACTTTAACCAACTGTTGTTTAAACATGCACAATTTTATTTGGTCCAACATACTTGTTCAAATATTGTCCTTTTTTATTGTATATCTCTCTACTTTTTCCTGTGTATTTTACATGTATTCTTCCCTTGTTTTATGGACCAACCTAACTGGTAAAAGTGTAAAACTTGTTTTGATTTTAAATATATATTTTAATATATGTTTGATATCAGTAGACATAGAAAACAGACATGAAATGGATAAATATCTGTGTGAATAAAAAGCTAAATAAAAAGAGTGATTAAAAAGAAAGCTAAACTTGGCTTATTGCATTTTTTACTGAAGATTGTTTGCTTGCTGTTAGTGGTCAGTTGAAGTGAAAACATTTAATGCAGGGTTTCAGAATGTGGATTAACTGGTTCTAATTTTACAGATTATAATCTGTACATTCATGCATGTGAAGAAAATGATGGAAGTAATGTTATTTTTGGCCTGTATCTGTACTATTCTTTTGCCAGATTAAAAAAAAATATATAAGGCAATATATAAGGCATCTTGGTCATAAGAAATGTGTCAGCATCTGGTCTCATGCCTGTTTTTCTCCATTGTGTTTGTGTGTGTTTGTGTGCGTGTGTGTGCGACACAGGCCGTCGGGACCTGAACAATTCCACTCTACAGAAGCGTCTGGACTACCTGAACAACATAACCACCATTATAGTCTTCATCACCTCAGGCCTCAATTTGTTCATCAGTACGTTTGCCATGAAGAGCACTGGATACTTCCCGTGGCTTATGATGCGCATTCACTGATATACACACGCGCAGGCGTAAAAAATTGCACTTTTAGAGTTGCACCACCATAAAAGTGTACTTGCAATAGCTTAAAATGTATGTTCATTCATACCAGAGTGTTTGATGCAGGTTTTGGCATATCATGGGTAACTGACTGCGTACACATCTATTTTAACAGATCTGTCTGCATTCCTTACATTTAACATGTAGCCTCCAGTTTGTTGAGCTCTAACTCTGGCAGAACACACTCATTCTTCTTTCTCATGTTTCTAAACAGTGAAATCAAAATATGTGAAAACAATTTCCCTTTTACACAAAGGATCATACTTTATTTGAATTCAATAAAAGCTGTAATGTACTGTTTGGCCTCTTTTTTTCACACTCCCTTCATCTAATGGGGCCAGCTAGTGAACGGACAAGGGAAATGGACAAGGGAATATATTTCCAGACTTTATCGGATATGCAAAACAAATTTATGGAGCCTTTCTTAAGAAGAAAATAAAGTCTGATTTTATGTTTCTTGGTTTTAGTAACTTTTCCCAGGAAACGGTAACTATCTTTTTATTCCCCTTATTCTTCTTGTTTCAGCTGTTCCCTGTTCATCACAGAAGATAATCTCTTCCATATTTACCCTATGCCTTACACGCTCCTTTTTCCCAGCTTTTAGCATGCCCTTTACTACAACCATGAATTTCCTCCGTGGTATTCCTCTCGCTCCTGCCCGGCAGCTCCATGTTCAATATCCTTTGCCTAATATAGCCACAGTATCTCCTCTGCACATTTCCAAACCATCTCACCCATGCCTCTCTAGCTTTTGTCCAGACCTCTCAACTTGAGCTGTCCCTCTGATATACTCATGTCTAATTTTGTCCACCTTGGTCACTCCCACAGTGGCTGAATATCTTCTACTCTGCTACCTCCAACTCCACCTCCTGTCTTTTTGTCAGTGCCATTGTCTCCAAACAATACTTCCCT
>VUQR01002272.1:2803-13951 GCA_015108515.1 Hemichromis elongatus | reverse complement strand
GCAAAACTTTGGGGGCACATTTGCACTCTGCAAAGGAATCTAATGATGTTATAGAGAACAGGAATATGGAAAATGTGACTGAAGCAAGGCTCAAGTTGCCAGAACCATGCAGGGCAGCGGCTCCTTATCGAGGTAAGAGAGCAGCCAACTGTTTTTACAACAGTTTAAAAAAAACACAAATTAGTTTTTGACACCATTAGTCTGTAGCCTATATATTAATAGTCAATCTCAAAATACTTTATTATCAGTCAGGCTGACAGTTTGCACAGTGTGGGCAGTGTCTGATCATTTCAGTTAGTGATTTTCTACTGGAATTATTTTTGCTGTATCACTGTTCTAATCAGTTCAAGTGTAAATCTGCAAAGACACCAGCTTTTAAACAATTATGTTGGTCAGTTCAACAACAATGGCTCTTTCATTTGACTGTACACACGTGCTAGGCAAATGTCGCAACCCCTGAAGATTGCAGAGGGAAGAAAAAGAAGGTAGTCAACTTGGATTTGGCGACTTTGGCTGATGCTGCTGTTGTTAAAACCTTCCCATCTGGATATGATTTTTGATGCTATTAGTTACGTTGTAAATGTAGTCACTGCTTTAAAATGTTTATGGTTTTAAAAACTAAAATAATCCTATGATTTATCTGTCTGCATGACCTCACTGATCCTGTCTCTACTCCATATGGACACAACTACTGCAAGACTTGTATCATAGAGTCCTGGAACAGCAGTGATGTGACAAAGTCTCCCCTCTGCAATTATCCCAGTAGATAGGAAAAGCTGGCTTGAGAACATAAAATCAGAAATAAAAGAAATGGAAAAGACTAAATCCAGGGATGTGAAGACCCAGCACTGGTTTATCCATTGAGTTCTGATTATTTTTTATTTTTTTATGATTGAATGATTCATATGTCACTGTTAGCTTAACAAAGAAAAAAACATTCGACCAAAAGACTGGACGGTAAAACTTTTTAAAACTATTGCTCAAGACCACTTTTAAAGAAATTCATAAAAAAGTCTGGCTCTTTGGAAGTAAAATATAAAGAAATTACGGGTTGTTATGTAAAAATAATTAAATAACTTAAAAAAAGAAAGAAACTATTGATGGATGATGAAATGGGAAATGAAACTACACTCCTAATGTAAAACAGTTGCATTTTGTTTCAAACCGCAACACTACATTTGGTAAGCTTTGACATTTTTTGTCATGTGTAATTTTTTTAAAAACACCCCGCAAACGTAGTTGAAACTATGACGTAATAAGGTCAAAGGTCAAAACTGGTCGAGGTACAAAGGCAGAAAAGTGAACCCGTACGCAGCCACGACGTTACTTCCGCGGAGAGCTGAGGTATCTAAACGGTCTCTGACAAAGTTCGAAATATAGATGAATTACATTTGTTTTATGCTTCTTATTTTCTTTTTTTTAACTGCAACTAATCTAGTTAGGTCATTGTTGTGAACAAACGTCCACACGGCGTCGTCTTTTCGACGTACACAGCCTGGTATTAGCGGCGTTGTTCCAAACGCAAATGCTAATCGTAAGGTCAGTAACCTTCTACAAATCTCGGGGTTTTGTGGTTGTGCTTTATGAATATGTGTGTGTGTTTGCAGTGAGTCACAAGCAGAACAATTTGCTAAAGCTAGTATGATTGGGAAACTTATTTTTTTAAAACTTTTTGTCTTTTAATAACATGTAACTTTGACTTCCTGGACCTTTCCACATCGCCACTATGGGATCAGATAGTTCAGTATTTTACCAACATAGGCTAAAATAGGTTGCTGCTTGCTTTGATTTTGCCCTTAAAGTTTTGGTGGAAAAATAATGAATATGCACGTAAGCATACCTTGCAATTTCAAACATCTTTGTTTACTGGTTGCGACCCTATTTCTATTTGGAGCTCTATTTTTTCTTCCATGAATAACCTGTATCTACGGAAGCGTAGAGCTGCATGTATCAAGCAGAGATAATACTCAAATGAAATATCAAAACAAAACAAACCACATTTACAATCTGATATTACCAGGAATATCACTTACATAAGCACCGGCCACTTCATTAGTTACACATTACTGGACTGGGTTAACAATAATAGGTAGGCTGTGGCGTTTAAATGATGCTCAGTTGAAATTAAGGTGCCCAAAGTGTGACAAGAAAATATCCCCCACACCATTATACAGCCATCATTAGCCTGAGCTTGACAAAAGGCAGGATGGATACATGTTTTCAAGTTGTATACACCAAACTTTGAACCAAACATCTGTGCGTGGTCTCCTGCTGCGGTAGCCCATCTGCTGCAGGGTTCAAGATGCCCTTCCACGTGCCTTGGCTGTATAGTCATTGTATAGCATCATCAAGGCGTTATCACCCAGAAAACTGGCATTGTCGGGATATTTCCTCTTTTTCAGACCATTCTCTGTAAACCCTAGAGATGGTTGTGCAGGAAAATCTCAGCAGACTAGCCCATGTGGTACCATCATACCACATTCAAAGTCACTTAAATCACCTTTCATTTTCAATCTGATGCTCAGTTTGAACTTCAGAAGCTTGACTGTGTCGACATGCTTAAATGCACTAAGCTTCTTCCATGTGATTGTCTGTGTAAACCTTTGAAAGACTCTTTTTTTTTTGTTATACAATAAACAATTTTTTGTCTATTTGAAATTATAAGTCATAATTATTCTTTGTTTGTTTGTTTTTTTTTAGTCATGGCCTCAGCCAGCAGCCTGCGGTGTGAGGAGCAGTTCTTCTGTTCAGTCTGCCTTAACACATTTACTGATCCCGTCACTACTCCATGTGGACACAACTACTGCAAGACTTGTATCACAGAGTACTGGGACAGCAGTGATGTAATGCAATGTCCCCTCTGTAAGACGAGGTTCCGCCGCAGACCTCAGCTTCAGGTCAACACAGAGTTCAGAGATATGATGGAGTGTTTCAGCAGCATGAGAGTAAAGGAGGGAGCGGGCCTTGCTAAACCAGGGGAGGTGCCCTGTGATGTCTGCACCGGACCAAAGCGAAAGGCCCACAAGACGTGCCTGGTGTGTTTGACCTCATACTGCGAGGCTGACCTGGAGCCTCATCAGAGAGTTGCAAGCCTAAAGAAGCACAAGCTGATCGACCCCGTATCAAACCTGAAGGACAGAGTGTGTCAGAAGCATGACAAGATGTTGGAGCTCTACTGCTGCACAGATCTGGTGTGTGTTTGTTTCATGTGCTCGAAAGATGACCACGTGACACATGTAACCGTCCCGTTAGAACGTGCGTTTAGAGAGGGGAAATCCCAGCTTGAGAGCGTAACATCAGAAATGAAAGAAATGGAAAAGACCAAATCCAGTCTTGTGAAGAAAGCCAAACGCTCGGCTCAGCAAAACAAGCACGAATCAGAACGAGAGCTAGCAGATATCGCCGAAGTTTTAGGAGCTCTGGTGGCCACTCTGCTAAAAACCCAAGACGAGCTAATTAAGTTAATCCAAGAGAAACACAAAGCAGTAGAAACACAAGCTGAAACGCACATAGCTCTGCTGGAAGAAGACGTAGTTGAGTTAAGGAGGAGGATAGCTGAACTGGAACAGTATTTACAGACAGAAGACCATCTCCATTTCCTGCAGAGCTGTTCATCTCTCTACTACGTTGCATTCAATAAAGACGTATTTGAGCCTCTGTCCCACGGTGCACCTCCTTTTACACACAGCCTTTCTAAAATGAGTCAACAAATATATGTGGCGATGGTGAAGAAGTACAGTGCTCGGATGGAAAAAGCACTCAGTAATGAAGTGGGCATGCTTGTTCGTGAGCTCAAGTCGTCTGATGGCTGTGATGCTGCTGAACATGCTGATGCAGCAGAACCACTAATGAGAGAGGATTTTATTGAAGGAGACTGGTTTTTAAGAGATTATGATTTTGAAGAAGAGTGGAGACCACCTCAGGACAAATTAATGATGATCCAGCAGTGCGATTCGATGAATCTAAGCTTTGATCCCTACATAGCCCATCCATTACTCAAGGTGTATGAGGGTGGCAAAAAACTGACACTTCGTGTGCATTCACGGCCTTACTCTCCTCTTCTTGATCGAGTATTTTTAAATCAACCTTATGTCCTCGCGACAGAAGGATTCTCCTCAGGCAGATTCTACTATGAGGTTTGTGTCAGTGAGAGTAAAGTCTGGACTTTGGGAGTGGTCAAAGAGTCTGTGAACATGCACATGGGTTTTCCTCCCACGCACGAAGATGGAGCCTGGACATTAAGCGCACAGTACACTGAATCAGATGTGCAATATTTTGCCTGTGATTTCCAGATTTTTCTTTCGCATGTAACACAGAGACCCAAAACAGTTGGTGTGTTTGTCGATTACGAGAAAGGCGAGGTCTCTTTCTATGATGTGGATGCCAGGACCCGAATGTACTCCTTCACAGAATGTGCCTTCACTGAGAGACCATCACCGCTAAAAGCTTTTCTGTTTTATCTACTTGGCTCTCCCATAAGTAACAGGCGTAAGCTGTATCCTGTTTTTGGAATCGGTAATAATTGTGACAACAAAATTGTAATCACAACTTAACTCTGGACCTCACAACTTAAAGTGCCACATGTCTTTAAGTTGTTATCACTGAGGGACAGGCTGAGTGCTTTTAAATACATAGTGCTAAACATTTTCTGCAGCCAAGACCTCATAACAGTGTAGAAGCAGTAGACGTAGTAGTATGACATAGTACAGGAGGACTGATTCATGTACAAAGTAGTGGTAAGCATAAATAGTTGCATTACCTTTATTTAGCCAGTAGGCAGCACCATTGTTTAACCATTGTGCTGATGTGCTGCCTTAGAAACGAAAAGCCTGCAGGGTGGCATCATGGGAAATGAACTGCATTTATAGTCAAAAACGCTCATATGCATATTTTATGCACATGCAAGTTTTGTACTCATTGCTTTTGACATCGCTGACTGTCAACATTTTTACTGTGTCTTGTTTAATTCAGTCAGTAATTTACTTTTCTTTCAACTTAACCTTAATGCATCCACAAGCAGAGCCGGTTCTGAGTTTTCTGTGCACAGTTTACGTGTTCTTCCAGTGAGTGTGTGTTTCTGATGGACTGACAGCATGATGGACTGTATTATCCTCCTATAAAATTTTATTTCTTAGAAATTTCTTCTGGGACCTCTTTTTTCTGTAACTTCAGATTGCATTCACCTATTCTTTGTTTATTAATGCCTAACACATGGAGAATGTGATAAAAATAAATAAAAACTCAAAAATTACTCACAGTTGAAGTTTGCAGACACAGTTTACAAAACTGTGTTGGTCCACCTCTCTCAGGGGGAACTTTAGCCAACAGACTATTTATACCTTAGCTGTCTGACTGCATGGCGCCGGGGGAACTGGGACACTGTATGTGTGTGTCTGTGTGGATGTGTACTTGCTTAGCATCTAGTTGGAAATATTTCTTTAGGATAATGTGTTAATAGTGCATTAGAGAGCCAGATAATGAAATACACTGACTGGCCACATTTTGCCTCCAGAAGTGACTTAATTCTTGATGGCATACATTCAATAATGTGCTGGAAACTTTAATCGAAGGTTCTGGTCCATATTCTGACCCTAACATCTGAGTGTCAGAGCAGAAATCAAGATGCTGAGCTGACAGGAGTGGCAAACTGTGGCCTTCTGCTGCCTTAGCCCATCGGTAATGTTAGCCCGAAGCAATCTGGTCATTGTCATTTGACCTCCAGCATCAACGAGGCATCTCTTAATATTTTCTCCTTTTCGAACCAATCTCTAAACACCAAAGATGGATGTGTTTAAAAAAATCTAGTAGATGAGGATGAGGGAAATATGCAAGCATACTGTGTGTGTGCTGTATTCCAGTCATTTACTCATCAAGCAGCTAACCCCAGGAGTGCCATAAATCTGAAGTATAACTTATGAGCATCACACTAAAAAGCTGACAGGCCCATTTACTAAAAGCAGAGAAATAAATTTGTAAAATTGATCGTACTACAAATCTATTGTGCTGACTGTCATATGGTATGGAATAAAGAATAACTCAAGACTGATGTAGCTACACTTTTTTGTGGAGAATTTTGTTAAAACATAAAAGTTCTGTAGCGTTTTATGATGAATCTGGCTATTACTGATCTAAAGTAACTAAGGTTTTCACCCAAATGTCCATCTCACATTCCAGTAAAAAAAAACCAAACCTCATCCTCAAATCCATCATCTGATAAAATCAATAAAGATCCATTACTGTGGAGGAAGAAAATTACGTGGCCAAAGGTTTATATTATAAATCCTATGTGACTGATAGGATAAAGGTTAACTTTAGTGGCCAATGCTTTCTGGCCATAATGTCATAAATCCTTGTGCAGTCCTTTTAATTGTCGAGCATTTTTCCTCGTCTTAATATAGATTATTCGTGTTTTGGGGTTTTTTTGAACTGCAGAAAAGAACATCAATATGGGGCAGCATTTAAAAACATTAGTTACATTTGTGTTTTATGAGTCAGGGGTTCTATTCTGTCAATAAAAGAACAAGTAATCAGTGTATTAGGTAGCTAACTAATCATACCGCATTTATTTTTCAGTCAAATTAAACACCTTTACATACAAATAATGTAAATATTCGTACTTTACTTTTTTCTTAAGAGAAAGTAAGTACACGCTCCAAAGGGAAATATATGGACAGGTGACAAATTAAAGGACAAACCTGAAGCCTCGACCACTACAACAACAGGATCCGGTGGCTCTATTGGCATGGTTTGCTGCCATAGAGAGAAGAGTGAGTGTAAATCAACAGTGACTGATTTGTTGAAGATGATAATGATATGAATCATGCACTATGGCCTTCAAAGTCACCGGATCTCACTCCAGTTGAACACTTATATGAGATTCTGGACTAACGCGTTAGACCGCACTTTCCACCTGCATCATAAAAACATGAAATGGGGGAATATTTTGGGGAGAAACATTTCTCCAAAAGGTTTGGATAGGGGCACGTTTACCACTATGTAGCATCCGCCCTTTATTTAACAGCAGCAATTTAATTTATATAGTGCCAAATCACAACAACAGTCGCCTCAAGGCGCTTTATATTGTAAGGTAGACCCTACAATAATAAATACAGAGAAAAACCCAACAATCAAATGACCCCCTATGAGTAAGCACTTTGGCAACAGTGGGAAGGAAAAACTGCCTTTTAACAGGAAGAAACCTCCGGCAGAACCAGGCTCAGGGAGGGGCGGCCATTTTTTTTTCTCTATGTTTTGTTTCATGATGTGTCAAATGTGTCCTACAGGCAGGCCAGTTCAGCACCTGGACTCTTCTACCATGAACTATTCTACCAACCATCCATTACAAAATAGATGTAGTATGTGGTTTAGGTTTCATCGCTGATGGTGTCTTCCCAAATTCCCAAATGTGCAAGCTGCGAGTTTGAACTGAGCATTCTTGACAAACCTGGTGGCCCCTCTCCTCTTTAGTCCAGATTACATTTTTGGGTAAAAGCTTTTTGGGACTAGCCTCGTTGGCACAAAAACAAATAATAGCATTTTATGTAAGCTAAACAAATGGTAGATGTAGCATTCCCTTGAGTTAGGTGGCTGTTTTATGTATTTATACTTTTTATACCTTATTTGGGCAAGAAAAGAAAGAGAGAAAAAAAATCCCATGACAATGATTAGTAAAGGGATCGGACTGAAAATGGGTGAAAATGGAGCCAATGTCCAAAGAAAAACTTTGACCTTCAGAAGCCTGGAGAAATATTGCTCAAGGCCACTCTTTAAAAAAATGACCAAATAATAGTCTGGCTCTTTGGAAGCAGAACGTATAGAAATGAGGAGTGGCTCAAGATTTTTGCACAGCAGTGTATGGATGATACAACTAAAGGAAACCACAGTAGGTTCATAGGATTTCTATTTGGCTTCAAATTCGGGAAATATAGTATGCTCAGGTATATATAAATAAGAAAGCAGCGATTTTTTAAAAATAACCACCTGATAAATGAAAAACAAACATGATGTGTTTTGTCATTGCGATTTTTAAGAGGATGGCATGGCGTGCACGCGATGGAGACGGAGGGAGAGCGGGATGGAGGGGTGGAGAGGGGAGAGGGGCGGGGGGACGTGTCGGAGTCGCGCGCTTCACCGTCGTGACGTCACGGGAGCGCCCGAGCAGAGCAGTGGGGAAGCCACCAGTGGCAGAGCTGGCAAAGACGGAAAAGAGGGAAAGATAGAGGAGATAGACAAGACGGAGAGGAAACGAGAACACATCCCGAGACAGAGCGTTTCACCTCGGCCCACCACACGCCACTTTAACCCCTGACAGCAGCAGAATAACTGAAGAGTGTAAGTGACTGGCCTTTTTTTTCCCTTCTCTTTTTTTTTTTTCCCCACACAGACTATATTTCACAACCGAGGGCAGGGACGTTAACACAGCCGCAGTGAGTACTGGAAGTTCCTTGGCACTCCTGAGTGTGTGCGTATGCACATGCATGCTTTATTACACAGGCCTTTGTGTATCTCTGTGTTTATTTGTGCGTGTGTGTTGTAGTCCTATTGGCCACTTATTGGGTCAACCACACATGTTTGGTGTCTCTCTGCGCGTGTGTTTGGATTTGAGGAATAACAGGAACACTGGCACTAACATAATTAAATAATTAATAATTGATGGTCTCCTTTAAGCGAAGCAGCAGCAGAGGCAGCAGCAGTTTTGGGTCAGCTGTGACGGGGCTCTCCGTGCGTGCTTGACTGTCATTGTGGTACAACGACAGTGTGAGCTCACCCCCCCCCCCTTTTTTTATTGTTCAGTAAAGCAGTTGTATCTGTGCAGCCTGTAGACTTACAACACCACGTCTTGTATTGTACCTCCAAATGCGATTATCAGTCTGCTCGCCGTGTTGCAGGCGGCAGATGTAGCTGACAGCCCTTCTCAAATCCATGCTATGTGGCTATCACATTTCTATAACATCACAACGCCTATTTACTGACATTACTGTCTCGGGTTTATCTCATGTGTTATCGCTGATATGCCCTGGGGCACTTGAAGTGTAGGAAGTCGATCGTTTGAGTTAGTGTTTCGTCTCTCCCCCATAATAATAATAATCCCGTGGATACTTTTTCTAGTTGTGTTGCAATGTTTCCAACTGGACGCCTCGAGCTCTTTGTCAGCTGACAGATTGCACGCAGTGATCTTACACAACCAGTGATAACAGCGTCTTTGCAAACTTGAGCAAAAACATAGATTTGATATGATCGTGTTGATGAAGGCAGGACGGTGGGTGGTGGTGGTGGTGGGGGGTGAGTGGGGGACGCTCACATCTCCATTTCTTTGCACCGCCCCTCCTCCGGGAACATCCAGTCAGGGAACTGAGCTGCTTCCTTCCATTGAGCTTATTGTAAACACTGGACATTTTTAAAAGCCCAGGCTCCACACACCTTAGATTGACAAGGCCTTGATGTCAGGTTTAAAGGTTTCAAAGTAATACTAATATGTTTTCTTTTTAAAGCTTAGCATGGCCTGGCTGCAAACTTTTGACACCAACTGAACAATTTCCACACACAGTGTCTCAGTCTTCAAGCACTACATCAAAGGTAAAAAAAAGAAAAAAGAAAAAAAGGTTTGTCTTGAATGCCTGAGGCTTTGCAGCAACACCAGCATGTGACACCGAAAGCAGCTCTTCTTATCCCAGACCTTGCTTTTACCTTAAGACCATATAATCTTTGGTGGTTTGTTTGTTTTTTTAATCACTCTGGCAGGGCGAGACTCTTCCTAGACAGGAAGATGGGTCACCCTCTCCTCTTGTTGTTACTCTTGTTTAGCCTGGCAAGCTGATGATCACATTCTTCTTTAAAGGAGAGCCTGGGGGAGTTGCACGCTCACTTTCTCTTCCATTACACACTCCCAAATTAGTTTTGTTCTTCCCTGGCTTGTGTTAATTGTCTCAACGGTACATTTTCCATATTTGTTATGTAGGCAGAAGCCAAGATTAGATAAGCGCGGTGTGTATACACTGTGTCCGTATGACATCAGTGTATACTTTTGAGAATGATGTGGATGTGTGCGCTTGTGTACGAGTTATAGTGCATGTATGCACATTTTGTTTGCCCGGCCTGCATCTTAGATTAATTTCCTGTGGTACACAATAGCCTAGAGCTGATTGTATCTGCCCCATATCAGTTTTGGGCTTTCGAGTGACTAAAGCATATTATATGTGTTACAAATAGGACCGGTAGCACAGACCGAAGTTGCACATTTTTAATCTGTATCATGTCAAAACATCTACTGCCTAACACAGAATACACTGTCAAATGCAGCTTATATTTTCCCTAAGTGTAGAGGCCTCTTTCAGGCCATTTCAGAAAATAATCTATAGCTGATCCCAAATAGACTATCTGAACCACAAGTTAAGTGATAAAGGTGGGGGTTTTTTTTGGTATACATTTTTACTGCAATCACACAGAAAAGTGTTAGATGTGCTAAAAATATGTTTATATACATTGATCAGAACAGATGACGGTTTATTTGTGTGGCATCAAGTCAAATATCACTAATAATACATTGCTTAAATACCAGCAGCATCATGTCATGAGCTATGAAATGCACAGTTGTCATAACTGAACCCCAGTAATCCTAAATACACTGTGATGTAGTGAGAAACAACACTGGGAGGGACCTTTGGCCTAAATCCATCAAGCCGCTCTAAAAGAAATTCTGGACTTGTGTGAAAGATGAAAGCCTTTATCCTTCACATTTACCTGCAAACTGCTAAAAAAAACTTTGAGTTGTCTGACTTGGTTGAGTCCTTGGTGAGGTGTTTCAAGTTTGTTCAAGTGTGTTGCGACACCAGAGAGAAGACCCAGGAAAGATTATATTGCCTGGGAATGCCAGTGTTCCTTAGACATCTCTGCTTAGACTGGCACTGCCGTAACCTGAATGGACCCAAATAAGCAGCAACAAATGTATGTATGTATGGATGGATGGATAAACTAAAGCTATAGTGTTATCACAGCACTTGTAGCTTAAAAATGAGAGTAACCACTCAGCCGCAATGGTTGGATAAATCAAAGTGTGAGTCAAAATGTGCGCAAACGTGACTACTCTTGAAAAAGAGCAGGCAGATATTCAAAGGAGTAATCCTGTTGTTGAAAATAAAGAGCCAGTGC